>JACEIK010000427.1:239057-250047 GCA_018107945.1 Datura stramonium | reverse complement strand
ATTTGCCTTAAATTAATAGAGTCCTCCTTGACTGAATCTTCTCTCTCACGTGGTATCTCTTAATTATGGTAACAAGGGATTTTCTTAAAAAGTTTTATTTTATTTTGTCAATTAAGGAAAATATCCTCCTAGTTGATATTATGGACTTCTACTCCTTTTATTCTCTAAATGGACTGACTTTTTCTACTATAAATTCATCCTTCTCTTTCCTTTTGAAGACATTCGAACACTGTGATAAAAGAGTACTGTACTCCTAACATATGACTTTTCTCTCTCTAATTTTATATTTCTTACACCCGCCTCCTCAATACGAGCACTGCTCGGGATCTGTGAGATCCTTGTGCTCTTGACATATTGAAGGTTTGGGTCTCAATCATAGGGAGAGTCATTCTGAATTTGTTGTTCGTTGCTCTATTCTTTATTTGATTAACCGGTTAGTTATTTTTCCTCTATATTTTATGATAACATAATGTGTAAATTTGTACTTGCATCATGATAATTCTTTAAGTATGGTATTCTTAAGTTTTATAATATGTGATTCAAATCTATTTACATTAGTATTCTGTAAAAAAATAAATAACTTGTGAATTATGGATTCCCGAATATGTGTTTGTCCGTGCATATATGTTGTGTCATTTGTTTAACAGGTTACCCTAGTCCGTAACGAAGAGTCGCCCGGGACACACAGGACTATGGATTTATTTATTTATTTTAATGTTTGTATTTATTTGTTATTTTATTTTTTCTCAATTTATAATAATTGTAAAAACGATAATAAATAGTGGAAAGGGGGTTCATGGGGGTGGGTTTGCATGTTCTCTTTTACTATTTCTTGAATATTATCTTCACTTAGAAAGCATGTCCATAGAATTTTAATAATATGTGCAACAAAAAGAAATCATGACCAAAGGAATTTAATTCATAATGTTTGTAATGCTAGAATTCATGCTTACAGGAGCTTAATCTAAAATAAACAGCTTAAGTCATATTTGTAGGAATAATAAAGGCTAACTGTTTTAATTAAAAGTAAGGCCTTTATAACTATGCATTTATTTTAAAGCATGTTTCATATTTAAATCTGCCTGTAGTATTAAATGAATTCTAATATCAGTGTCCTATTTTATGCAACCCTCTACCTATGGAATTAATTTGATAATAAAGTCAGAAATTATTCATTAACCATTGTATGTTGTTTGAAGACGCCGAAGCAATTGACTAGAAAATCTGCCTACATGATTTATAATTAATTTTGTCGTCTTCTAGAAACTATGCGTTTAGTTGTTATTCTTGATCGTGAAATTGTCTAATTACAGTATGTTCTAATTATTTAAATGCACCATTAGATACCAATGACCTTCAGGAAAAATAAATGAAATCGTACTTGTTAGTGTCAAAATTCTGCCTTAAGAGCTGGTTTTGTAATAAACTGCTCAGACCAGTTGTGTAACATGATAATTTTCTTGCTTGGTTTAGAGATTATGCCCACAGGATTTGCTGCATCTCTTTGTGCTTATTTTGAAATCATGCCTATTAGAATCTGCAATATAATAATCTGCTTGTTTTTGTTTCTTAGAACTCATGCTTGTAGGATTCACAATCTGCTTGCACCTATTTGCTTCTCACGCTTATGCATTTTAATTTTAGAGGCCTATTTGAAGCATATATCTATTATTTGTTTGCATTAATCGCCTCTTAAAAACCCCTTAACAACCTTAGGATTTAGATCCAAAATTCAAAATAACTGTCCAGCGCCTCCTGGACGTTAAGTTTGGAATGGGTAGATAAATGCTAGGCCACTAGTTTCTTCATCTAGAAGCGCTATAGGATTAACAATTAATTAATTAGGTGGGTAGACGGGAAATGATAGTCCGTTCTCACTGAATAATACGAACAATTGAAATTGTTGCAAATTATTATTTAGGTTACANCCCCTTAATTGTAGAACTATGTCTGGCCTGATTCCCTCTAGGGATACGTAGGCGCCTCTTCGAGGTCCGGCCCAATATTTTAAAATTTTATTCAGTTGTTCGTCTTTTGTATGTTTTTTATATGATTTTGTCATGTTTTTTAATGGATTAAGTTATTTTTTTCTTGACTGTATTATAATATTGGATTGTATCTTTGTAATAATAATAATAATAACGATCTTTAAATGCATCTGTCCCACCTTCTTTCTTCTCTCTTATCTATATTTTCTTTATTTATTTTACATTTATCAATCTAATTTAATTTCAAATAACTTAAGTAAAAATCAACTCTTGTATGCTCATTAGTTAACTCCCCCCACGTATTAATGGATCCGGCCGGAAACCACATTTATGGACCTCGAAAGGTGCTTAACACCTTCCTTTTGAGGTAATATAAGCCCTTGCTCAAATCTGGTGGCGTAGGCTAATTTAAATGGACTTGATAGAATGGTGCCCTAACACACCTCAAATCGTTAGGTGGTGACTTTTCTTTCATAATAAACCCTTAAGAGTTGTCACATGTTGTAAACCACTTTTTGCGAGAAAAATGGGGTGCGACACGAGTCTCAGCACTTGTCGTGCCAAGCTGGTAGGAATCGTGGTGATGAAATCGTGGCAAGATCCAGAAAATTTACATAAGGTGCTGACTCCTGCTACGGAAAGAAAGTACAACCCATGGAAAGAAGGTACGAGTCGTACCATGACGGTCGTGATGAATTTCAGAAGAATTCCAAAGTTTCAAAATTAAACCACGGGAGCTCAGTACAGATCGTATGATGGAGATACGAATTGTACCAGGATCTACCACTTAGCCAAAATTCAGCCAACAATGCAAGGTACGACAGGAGGCTACGAGTCATAGGATGATGCTACGGATCATAACATGGCTCTTGACGGCTATGGAACCAGATATGGAAATTCATCCTGTCATCCGAGGAAAAGGATTCTTGTGTCTTTATAAATATGTTTTAGGTTTTATTTTTTTGTAGACAATCATAGACAAGTTGGAGAAACACGAAAAGACAAGGAGAGAAGAGATTTGTTGGAGAATTGAGTTGATTCAACTTGTGATCAACCTTTTCTTGAATTCATCTTGTTCTTGCTACTTGTTCTTGAAGATTTTGCTGAGTAATTAAAGAAAGTGATTTTCTCATTCATTCTTTTAAGTATTGATTTATCATCTTAATCATGAATACAATTTACAACCTTACAACTATGTGAGGATAAAACCTCCATAGCTAGGGTTGTAGGAACCACGGTGGATTAACAAGCTAGGGTTACATAAAGTGATTTTAAAACCAATACAAATACTTATATTATTTTCTCTTCATGCTTAAACGTTTCTTAATGGTGCGCAACATTAGAACTTGCCCGATTTCTTTACTTGCTTTGGTCGAAGAGGTAGAGATTAGGAAAATAGAATTACAACGGAGCCTTGATTTTGATAATCATTGTATTAACTTGAGTTGTGGTCGCAGGATAGTTAAATCTGAAACTTAGTGATAACGGATAGTTTGAAACCGCTCATGAGACTTGGTCGAGTGATTGAGTATAGTCGTTCAATAAGGACTGGTCGGTCGTTTGAATGAATCTAAGTTATCAGTTCTATAAGTAAGTATCGGTGATAATCACAAGTGAATACCCAAAGCAGTTATGAACCCATAGAGAACACAAACCCTAGTTATCCTTTGATATTGACTCAACACCAGAATTTTAATATTTGTTTTTATTATTGATGTTCTTCAGAATCCCCCTATTTTAAAGTAACTACCTAACAAGTTCAATTACCGGCTATAATCCAGTTCTTCCCTATTCCTTGGGGTTCGACCCAACCTCTAGTCAGGTTCTTTATTGACAACGTCAGCTTCTTACTTCAATAAGAGGCGTGGTTTGAGTGTTATCAAAAAGTGGCGCCGTTGCCGGGGAATACGGCTGGAACTAGGTTATCAGCGCCAGGGAATACGGCTGGAACTAGGTTATTAGCTTGTAATTAACTTTTTGGTAGTTATTTCCTTAATTACGTTTATTTTTATGTTTTTGATTATCACAGGTTGTTCTCCGTGAATGGCAAGCACTCGGAGTAGAGGAGATCCCCTTGTTCCAATAAATCCAGAAATCGAAAGAGCACTTCATAGAATGGAGAACCACGAGCAAAGAGAAGCCCTATAGCTGAAGAAGCTAGGCAAGCCAAGCTAGCTCGGCAAGCTGTACTACAACATGCGGAAGATGAAAGAGATGAGGTGGTGAATGTTGGTCGATAGGGAAGGGGCAACAGAGCTCATAGATTTTCCTCTCAGTTCTTTGATGATTATGATGACCCAGACATTGATGAAGTCGGGGCGACTGGAGCAATTGTGCCACCACCACTGCCCGTTGGGGCCAAATTCGACATTACGAGTACCAAGATTCACTTGTTAAACATGAAAGGGGTGTTCAGTGGCCACACAGCGGATGACGCCAACCTACACTTAATGAACTTCGTAAGAATATGCAAGGCGTACAAGTTGCCCGGAGTAAGCCAGGATGCAATACGGCTCAGACTCATCCCTTTTTCTCTATCAGGGGAAGCTACCTTATGGTTATCGAAGTTTCCCAACGACTCCATAACCAACTTGAGGGAGCTCAAACAGGACTTTTTGGAGAGATTCTTTCACCCATCCAGGATGTTGCAGCTAAAGGATGAGATCTATAATTTTTGACAGATTAAGACTAAGGCACTTCATGAAACTTGGTTGAGATTCAAAAAGAAGTTGACAAAGTGCCCTAACCACAAAATCCCAGATGATAATTTGTTGAAAATTTTTTACAGGTCTCTGAACAATAGCACCAAAGTTGTAGCAGACACGGTGGTTGGAGGAGCATTGATGAGTCACACCTGAGAGCAAGCTGCCACCATTCTTGACAGGGTGACTAAGACAAACAGGGCCTAGCATAAGAGGGAGGTTGATGCAGTGGCAGGCACTTATGTTGTTGGTTTGACTGCAGACCAACAATGAAAAGAAGAAGAGCGCAACCAGGAGTTGGCTCATATGCGCACATCATTGGATTTGCTGACAAAGCATATTATGGGAGCCGGCGCCAAACAGGTCGATGCAGTGGGTACTCAAGGAACGGAGCAAGGAGCCGATCACTCTGATTCTAAGGAGGCCAACTTCTTAGATAGTCAGGTGGCGGGTTTCCGAACCAATGCCCAAGCATCTGGACAAGACAATTGGCATCAAAGTTCTGGAAATCAAAATTGAAACCAGTACAGAGACAACTACAACAGAAACGGGTTCAGAGATAGGAGCCGAGGTCGTGAGCACGAAGGAGATTGGAGGCGAAATGATGGATACCGCAATGACCGGGCTAGATTCTATATGCCTCCCAATGCACGAGAAGGGGATACTGGCAATCAAAGTTAGAAAGCATGATGGCCGAGATGTTGAAGAAGGTGAGGTCCACTGATGATCAGCTGAAGGAGATTCGAGGTGACTTGTCAAGTATGGGTTAGAAAGTGGAATCTCATGCTACCGCCATCAAGCAGATTGAACATCAACTTGGGCAACTGTCAACATCAATGAACCCTAAAAAAAAGGTACACTACCTAGCAACACTGTCCAAAATTCAAAGAACGATGCACATTGTATGGCGGTGATGACTAGGAGTGGTAAGACCACATTTGACCCCCTGTTTCGAGTTGCAGTTGAGCGAAAGAAAGAGAGCATAATGGAGGATGATGATACTAGTGCTGAGAGAGAGACTGGAGAGTTGCAACAGGCCCCGAGAGGTGAGAAGGAACCTGACATGGATCAAGGGGCAGTGCAAGTGCATAAAGCTATCCCATGACCACCACCACCATTTCCCTAAAGGATGAAGAAGAAGGTAGAGAATGGTAAGTTCCAAAAATTCCTTTCAATGCTTAAGCAACTGTCTGTGAACATACCATTGATCGAAGAGTTAGAGCAGATGTCAGGATATGCAAAGTTTATGAAGGACCTGGTGGTGAAGAAGAGATCTGTGAGCTATGAGCCTATTGACAATGTGCATCACTGCAGTGCCATAGCTACAAGGGTCCTAGCACAGAAAAAGGAAGACCCAGGTGCCTTCACGATACCATGTATGATTGGCAATGCCGAGTTTGAAAGGGCAGTCTGTGATCTGGGAGCTAGCATTAATTTGATACCCTTGGCTGTGTTCAGGAAATTAGGATTGGGAGCCCCCACACTGACCAACATGCGGATACTGATGGCCGATAGAAAATTTAAGAAGCCAGTGGGCATCCTGATCGATGTGCTTGTCAAGGTAGATAAATTTATATTCCCAGTAGACTTCGTGATTTTGGATTGCGAGGTTGATTATGAGGTCCCCATCATTTTGGGGCAACCATTCCTTTCGACCAGAAGGGCTCTAGTAGATGTAGAAGCTGGCCTACTGAAGTTTAGAATGAATCAAGAAGAGGTCACATTCAACATCTGTAAGAAAATGAAGCAACCCAAGGAATTTAGTGTGATCTCAGCACTGGAGGATGAGTATGAATCACTTGAAGAATTCTGAGTAGTCAAGAGATTTGCGTCGTGCCGCGACGTTAAATCAGGTGCTTCTTGGGAGGCAACCCAAGTGGTAGACTGGTGAAGTCTAAGTAACCAGGCTACCTCCTTCGTGCCGTGACGTTAAATCAAGCGCTTCTTGGGAGGCAACCCAAGTTATTGAACTAATGTATGCTCAGTGTGCAGGAAAAATTAAAAACGGGAGGCTGAAACATCAGCTTCTATGGCTTTCAGTATGACCCGTGATGAGATCCTACGAGCCGTAGTAGCAGCCGTGGTGAGGTTCATAAAAAATAATCCCAAACGCTGACCTACGATTCACCTTACGGACGGTACCTTGATGGCACAAGTCGTAGGATGCATTCGTAGGTCGCCGGGTAAGTTTACTTCAAAAAGGGTTGCATACGAGTCCAAGGGATGAGCAATAGGTACTTCCTACGACTTGTGGTATGAGTCGTGACCGGTTAAAACTGGCAATCTTACCCGACTCGGCCTAAATTTTTAAAAATTTGCCCTCACCTATTTAAACCCCATAAACACCCTTTCCCACGCTTAAACACTCAAAAGCATGAATCACAACCACTTCCCCTACCCGTAACTCAACACCACTGAAAAATCAATCCAAAATCTTGCTCGACCCAAGCTCTGAAAACCCTATTTGGTCATTCACAATTGATGAAGCATCAATCAAGTAAGTTTATTGTGTTAAACATTTCTAAGAGTCGCATAATAAGATTGATGGTGTCAAAACCTCTATGAGTCAGTCACTAGGCTCGAAACTTGATTTTGAAAATAGACAATGATTAGGGTGTTTTATAATGTGCTTCTTCGACTAAAGAAATGCTAAATTCTTGATAAACTGAGGTTTTGAAACTTAATGAGTTTCAGTTAGTAGGTCAAAAAGTGGAGGATTGGGCTTGTGTTAAATTGAGTCACTGTTGTGCCTAGACCTGGGGGGAAATATGAGTACCCTGAAATTGAAAAAGAACTCTTGCAAACTGAGAAAAGAAAATTTTGAAGTGGTATAAGGCACAGTACGGACCGTAGGTTGCCACTACGAGTCGTAATAAGCACTCGTACCACCAAACTGAACATGGTTGCATAAAAATGTCCTTCCTACGACTCATGAAATTTACCTACGGGTCGTACCATGAGTCGTGGAAAAATTCAGAAAAATAACAATGCAGGACTTCATCAGACGACTCATAGTACGGATCGTACCTTGATAGTACGAGTCGTATCTGCGAGTCGTACTGAAAAAATATTGTAACTATAGGACTTCTCATGAGTCATACATTCATGGTACGACCCATAGTGATGTCCCGTGATGAAATTTAGAATATCTCCTTTCTAATTATTCTTTTTCAAAAATGGTCTGCTAACTTCTTTCTCTACAGGTACAATGACATACAAACGCCGGGCAGACAAAACAAAAGCCCGAAGGAGACTGATTAATGAACCAACTGACGTGGAGTCTAACAAGGTAGGAGACTCACCTAGTGGTTCAATGGAGGAGTATCAAGTAGACACCTTGTACACCGATGGAACCAGAACCACTAGGGCAAAAGCAAAGGCCCAAGCTGAAGCAACCACTGCTACATCCGCTCAAGATCCCCAGTTTGAGGAGGGAGTTAGAGAGGAACAACAAAAGTCAGGAAGTGACTCCAATGCTAAAGAAGGGTCAGGGGAGACCCAAAGTGATGAAGAAAGTGGCAGTGAAGAGTCAGAGGAGGAGGCTCCTGATGTTGCACAAGAGCACACCCCACCCAGAGCAAAGGAGATGAAGTGGATTTTTAGCTTCTATAGTTTTGAGTGGATGGTCAAGACTCCAACACAGTACATAGAAGAGATAGTCCGGGAGTTTTATGCCAACTACTTGGACACCATGGAGGTGAAGGCAAAAGAAGGGAAGAAGGTAAAAGATCAGCCTCATCTGGAGAGTGTCATGGTTTGAGGTCGAGAGGTTGATATATCTGAGCAGACCACCGCTCGAATGTTGTACGGACCACAGTTTGTGCCTACCAGGACGATGCCAGAGTACAATTACAAGGTAGAGGCAATGAAGCAGATTAGATCCTTGGATATGGTGGAGCGACAGAGGCAGCTGCAATGGCTAGAAAGGGTGATTGCTGAAAACAAGGATGAAGCTGAATGGGTTACAGGTGGAAAGCAGGTGACCAAGAACTCACTGAACTTCATAGCAAAAGCCTGCTGGACACTAGTGTGCCATCGGTTAGCACCTACGATCAACGACAACACACTGAGTGCTGATAGAGCGGCTTTGGTGGTATGCCTCATATCTTGTTACCCCACCAATATTCTGAGGATCATAGCAGATGAGATACGAGATCGGACAGTAGGAGTAAGAAATACTATCCCATTCCCGAGTCTTGTGTTCAGATTATGTATGGAGGCGAAAGTTCCACAGGGTGGGGAGCGGTTGATTGGAGGCCAAAGGATTGCAGATATAGGCCTTATCCGAGACGAGATGAACCTGGTACGCAGATCCAGGATTCCCACAGTTATCCCAGCAGCACAGCCAGCAGGGGACGCACAAGTGAATGTCCCCATTACACAGGAGCAACGTGAGACACCAGCTATAGAGTCGGTCATTCAGAGTCAGCTCCCAGCACCTCAGTTGCACCACTACCCAACATGCAGGCCCAACACCAGCAGGATATACTTCGGTACAATAGGACTTCCTCCAAAAGTTAGTTTAAAGATTGACCATGGCGGAGCAAAAGATTCAGGCCATGATGGGCAATGTAAAACCATGGGCCAAGTCAGAGATTGAGGCAGCAGCTTAGGCTCTACATGCTCACCTAGATAGTTTTGAGAGCCGATTCAATGAGAGGATGGTGGAGCAGACTGATAACAGCAGTATCCGTGCAGAGTTGGGGGCTCTTCGGAGCCAAGTAGTTGAGTTGTCATCACGACAACCAACAGTTTTATCATCCCCCACTCTTCCAGACCTAGATGTCGAGCTTGACGAGGACATTGATTTGGCGGCATATTGGGAGCCGACCACAGCTGTTGATAAAGGTAAGAAAAGAGTTGTTGAGGATGCTAGTGAGGAAAGTTTGAGAAAGAGGAGGAATAAGGAGAGAAAAGAGCGCAAGCGGGCTAGAGCATAGAGCATGCGGACTCATGACACACATATGTTTGAGCTACATCAGAGAGCTAGAGGAGCAGGCAGCTCCATCATACCTCAGCCCGAGCTTGCCCGTGGCCATGACCCTTTGGGAGAGCCACATTCAGCCTCGATAATTTCAGAGGCTGTCCAAGTGGCCACAACTACTGGGGGGGGACCACTCCCCCTATTGACACATAATTGAGCGCACCGGCCACTGCTAGCGCCACTACTACAACGGAGGTACCACCTTCGCAGGATGATAGGAGCGCCTAGTGTTCCATAGGTATGTTCTCTTCCCTATGTTCTTCTAGATGATGCTTCGGGGACGAAGCTTACTTTTCAAAAAGGGGTGGGGGTGTACTTGTGATTTTTGGAATTTTTGGTTCATCTGAGGGTTTTTCTTGCCGTGTTTCTTTTCCCTCAGGCATGCTATCCAGTAGAACCGACATATGCCATGATTCTTTTTTAGTTTGTGATTTTTGTTTAATTAGAAAGTATCTTAGGAGTACTCAGCCAATAAAAATGCACTAGTTTAGGTTTTTGAAAAAATTGACCCTAGTTAAAAAAAAATTATGCATTAGCTATGTATTTGTGACAACATGCATGATTGTTGTGGATCTTTTGATGTCATTTAGTTTGTCAACATGAGTAGTTTTGTTAATCCATGTATAAATCAGACAGGTGAGGTGAAAATAGTTCATGTACCATGTGTGAGTGAGGTATAGTAGTCAGTTCGGTATTGTGTTGTAGATCTAGAACTTGCCTGGTTGGTCTTTGCATAGGCTAACGATGGTTGGTTAGAATATGATCATAGGCCATTTTTTGTTTAGCTCACTTTTAGCCTATATTACCCTACCAAAAGTTGCATGAATCCCTTGATCCCAAGTTTGAGCCTTAATAGACCATGATTTCTTTAATTTACCAATTAACCGTACCCATTTTTTTTTTGCAATGAACCTATTTTGACCCTGGTCCTTCCTTGGATATTGTGAACCTCAATATAAGCAAAATGCTTAAGTTGAGGGTGGCTAGAATAGGGGTGCGTAAATGGTGAAAATGGAAGAAAAGAAAAGAAAAAAGAAATGGTGAAGAATGAGGTGTGGTGAGATGATGAAAAGAAGAGATAAAAAATGCTGAAAATCTTGAAAAAGAAAGCCAAAGAAAATTTAAAAATGCTGAAAAAGTCGAAAACTCACCACACCCATGCAAATATGTAGAAAAAGGGGAGAAAGAGAAGAAAAGGGAATGATAAAATAAATTGATGAAATAGGTGATAGTGTAGCCAATGTATGTAGTGCCAAGGAAAGAATAGTCACTTATAAAATCTTCCATCTTTACCATGTCTAGCCCTGAGCCTACAT
>JACEIK010000427.1:112751-156375 GCA_018107945.1 Datura stramonium | reverse complement strand
CAAGATAAGTGTTTAATAACACTTATGTACCAAACATATCAATAACTTTTTTTCATCTTCAACACTTTTATCCAAACACATAACTTCTTATTTATAAAATAAGTTTCAGCATTAAAAAAGTATTTTAAGCACTTATGTTTAAAAGCCACTTTTTTTCAGCTAAACCAAATGAGCTCTTAGATTATTTTTTTTTTTCTCAACTTTCTCTTTCTATACACCAACCTTTAATTATAAAGACAACAAAAAGTTTTTTTGTATCTACTACATATATTTATCTTCTTTCGATATCCCTCAACACAATAAAAAAAGTATTGTTTATATAGGTGTATTTCTTGCATCTAATAAATGTTAAAGAATAATTTGAGATGTAACGAGGTATTTAGTAGAAGATAGCAGGAAGGACTTATTTTAATATAATTACATAAATCATACCAAAGATGATTAATAACTTTCTTAGTAATTTATACTCATTAAAATAATAGAGTTTAATATTATAATTTAATAATAAAATATCACGGTCCACCTCTCATCCAACTATTTCAATGCGGAGGCGTGGGGAAGAATTGAAAACTGTATGAGTTTTAAATGGAGGCCAGGTTTTGGCATGTTATTGTACGACTGTCTTATAATTATTTGTAAGTTGGCTCCTGGAATAGGAAATCACAATGAAAGAGTTAGAATGAGGCACTTTGACTACCAAATAAAGTATGGTACCTCGTGTTTCCGGTTTGACCCAATTAAATTATTCATTACTTGAAGATGAAACTGTTTCATAATTTTATATATATCTACTAAATTATGCTATTAGAAGCCATATGAGTTGTTGATTAAACACATATATCTTTAACTTTGATTGTAATAAATATTACCTGATATTATAAGTATAAACTATCACAGAACTCAAAAGTTATTAGATCAGATATGATATGGATGATTGTTGCTTGACTTGTGGGCCAAAGTATGTTGTATTCTAATGATAGCACCCAAATTGACAAACATGAATATGGGATATGGAACCAAGTTCAAAAAGATTTTAAACATAAAATTTGTTTAAATGGTTTTTTACAAGAAACACAAGAAGACCTCAAGTCAACAAAAAGTGGAAACTTGAAAATGACTTGTTGTTCCTTTATCCCACTTTATTGTAAGCCAATTGGAAAGCATCTCGTCTAACCCTTTGAATGCTCAGAATTCACTTCTGGTCCATTATTTGAGTAATATGGCTGTGAGGGACCACTTCTGGTCCATTATTTGAGTAATATGTGCCAATAAATTACTACATATAGGGTCCCACTCAGTGCTAAACAACCATTCAAGTCTTAAAAGCAATGAATAAACCAAAGAAACGGCTTTTGCACAGCACCTGAAGTTATGCTACAGCATTTATTGATTGGCAATACTTAGATTTAGCAAGTAACTATATATGTTCATATGTTAGGCCAAAGGCAACAAACAATAGGAATCTAATCCTCGTGCATATGAGCACTATGGTCTGTATTTCCTAACAAGTTTGTGGAGGAAGATCATGTATTAGTAAATTGGGTAACTGGAACATGTTAAGGTGGGTTAAAGTCCCACATTGGTTGGGGAATGGACTGATGGTTTGTTTATATGGACTTGGACAATCCTCCCCTCATGAGCTAACTTTTGAGGTTGAGTTAGGCCCATGTGTCATATCTTTACAAAACAAACCAGCAAGGTTTGTGCTACGTGCGGCTTCAGTGGAACCAATAACTTATCATTGTATATTAACTTAAAGATCCTGAATCTGCCACGGGATATCATTGCCCATTTTTCATACCCTTACAGCTAATTCATTAAAGTTGTCCGTTCTGTCCTGGTTGTAATAGTCGAGAACATCAAATTTTGTTGAGATACAGTTCCAATCTAAGTGAAGTTTAACAAGGAAACTACTCTGTTGCCACAAACTTATGCATACAAAAGTGTCCAATTTCAGAAAGAGCTATACTCTAGGGATGAGAGAGAACTTTGGACTAGTCCACATATAAACAAAATCTCAGCTCTCGTATCAATAAAATAACAAAAATTTGCAATTCAGACACATGTAACAAGGTCCCTTCAATACGTCCCTGTGATCTTGAGATAGAAAAATCATTCCAGCAACACCGCTAAGTGTCGTCCTTTATCCACAAACAAAGGGCAGGAAGAGCAGAATTCCTACAGGAAGCTAAGCATTCTGGAAATAACGAACCATGAAAACCCGAGTTCATTCTAATACTGAAATCCAAGCTCAACGAAGAAATTCATTAAATTTAGCAATTTAACTTGACAGATAGGAAGTTATTACCATGACTCGTATAGCATTGTACATAACAATTACAAGCCACCACATAACAAATCAATAGTGCCGCTGAGTTAATAAACCATAGCACATTGCTTATAGCTTAAAATTTGGCTGATATATCAGAAAACAAGACCAAGAGCTTTCTCTTGATTCTAGGGATTCAGAAAACATTTGACACAGACCCTTTGATCATCCATCGTCATTCATTCCATTAGCTTAAAGGATTTGAGAGTTGAGCTTCTTGGGAACAGTTAACCAAAAAGTGTACAAAGATCGCATATTTAAAGCTATACAAACAGAAGAGAATAGTTGACCTCGACAGGCTTCTAGTCTAACAAAAGTAAAATGATCCTCTATATAATACAGGCAGGCAAGACAGGATCCATTGTTTGCAATACTATGATTTAGCAAGTACCACGCTATGTACACAAGCAAGGCCAAAAGAAATCCATGCATCATCGAGCACAAACTCAATATGACGAAATTTAATCCTCATGCATATGCGCATTGGAGTTTGGATTTCCTGACAAGTTTGACGAAGAAGATGTCATTGATGATGAATTTCCATTACTAGATTGGATACCTGAGTTTGAGGATGAAAACAAGCCACTCAAAGGCCACGGAAGCGACACTGGAAACCGTCGCCCGTTTTCATTCCTAGTATCCTCATCTTCGTACCTTCTGCCATTACCGTTACTATTCTGAGCATTGGTGTTACCACTTCCATCATTGGTTCCAGCAGACTCAACTTTTGATTCATCAGAGGGCAACTGGTGCCTACAGACTGGACATGTGCTATGAAGCTCCAGCCATGGTAAGATACAGCCACTATGAAACTTGTGCTTACAAGGCATCTCTTTGGCTTCAGTCCCAATCTCAAAATCTTCCAAACAGACAGAACACTGCAACGTCTCATCAATTGTCACCGCGGGCAACGCCTCCACAACTTCCTTTTGAG
The DNA here is from genome assembly GCA_018107945.1 of Datura stramonium. Classification (NCBI taxonomy): domain Eukaryota; kingdom Viridiplantae; phylum Streptophyta; class Magnoliopsida; order Solanales; family Solanaceae; genus Datura; species Datura stramonium. The sequence goes on along the minus strand of JACEIK010000427.1, from coordinate 153,112 downwards.
CTGGTGGAGTACCATACCTATTTGGATCGTTCTCTGCCAAATGTTGCAGCAACATGTCTAAACCAGGACCAATGAAATAATCACCCAATGAGCCAATGGGTTGGTTCCTGGAATTATTATCCGAATCATAAGAACCCTGCACAATGATGGTTTGATTGAAAGGATTTATAAGTATCACACGCTCGCGATCCCTACTCTCTCTACCTGTCTCCCTGTTTTCATTCTCAGCGTTCTCCGACTCAGACAACATTCCAGCTCGAATACCTTGCAAGAGCTGGAGAATTGTGGCAGAGTTCCTCCTCCGCCTATTCATTACAGAAGCCAGCTCTGGATCAAGTTCTGCATCGCCTTCACGAGTATGATCATCCCGCTCATTTGTGTACTCATCATCATCATCTTCAAATTCGAGATGCCTAAGTCTAGAACGACGACGAGGATTGCTCATCATGCCTAACAAGATAGGTGCCCAAAGTGAGAGGGCACGATCAGAATCAGACCCTCCAAAATCTAAAGGGCTCTCATTCTCAAGAGAACTGTCTGATCCCATTTCTTCAATAAATCCTTCTTGACAAATGGGACATTTTAACTCCACCTCCATCATGGGGTTCACCCTCCTTGAACAATGATGACACCAATATCTTGATGCTCCTCTTCCGTCCATTTCAACTAGTTGGGATCTTCTTTTTCTGTCAAACAAACAACATCCTAGAATTAAGAAAAGATAGTTCATTAAAGCTTGAGCCTTTCATTCCAAAAAAAACAAAAAAAACAAAAAAAAAAAAAGAGAAAAATGGATAAGGGGTTGCAATAAAATTGGATGTTGAATAAAAAGAATGTGAAGCAAGACTGGATAAAAACTTTGCGCCTAGATCAAGAAGATCCTAGTATCAATTATTTGGGTCATCTTTCTCTGTCAAACAAACAACAACCTAGCATCAACACGGATAGTTCATAACAAATTAAGCAGTTTACTATAAATAAAAAAAACAAATCCCACAAGAAAAATGCATATGGGGAAGTAAAAGAAATCAAAAAGAAGCAAGATTGGAGAAGACTGAGCTAGCATCAACGAGATCCAAGCATCAAATATTAGGGTCTTCTTTCTCTGTCAAACAAACAAACAATATGCTAGCATCAATCAAAAAAAATTCATAAATATTTGAGCCCTTCACTTCAAACATACAAAAAACAAAAACCCACGAGAAAAATGGACACGGGGATACAAAATAAATGAAAAATGAAAAAAATTTAGAGAGAAAACCCAGATCAAGGTGGTGCTAAAAAATCTAAGCTTAATTCATCTTACCTTTGTTGGAAAGGTGTAAGCAGATTTAGCAAGATAGCACAGCTGAAAACAAGAAAAAACAACACTATTTGAAACAAATTTCTGCAGATCCAGCTGAAAGTAAGAGATAAAGATATAAATGTACAAATTAAAGAGCGGAAAATAATTTTGGATGGTTTATAAACCTAAAAATGATTTTGAAGAAACAAAGGTAGGTAAGATGTGAAATAAATTAGAGAAGGGTCTGGAAGGTTGAAGAAGCAAATAGAAGCTGAGCAAAGTAAAAACAAAACAACAAGTTTGACACCATGAAAGTTGTGATATTTCTTTATCCCATTTTCCATCTGCAGCAGCAATTGATGATTATTTACAGGAAAAAAAAAATACAAACAAATGCAGAAGTCAACAAATTAAAGCAGATAACCCTAAAACGTGTACACGTTAACATACACAGATAAATAAATACCAGAATAAAAAAAACTTGAAGAGGTTTTATCTTTTGGCTTCTTCCTCCGCCTTTTGTTGTTTGTTTATAAGCTTCTTTTCTGAGTTTAACGCGTTTTTGAAAATCTTGAATATGCAAGGAAGGATCTTTTCTGCTTCTCTTTTTTGGAAATTCTTTTATCTTCAATCTTCGGAATCTTTTTTTTTTTTTTTTTTTTTTCTTTGTGTGTGTGTGGGGGGGCCTACATGATGATGATGATGATGCCAACCCCACTTGTTTTGTGATTTATGGATTTTAAAAATTAGCCGTTTAATTACTCTCTGTTTTTTATTTTGAGTTTTAATTTACTCTTACCATTCAAAAAAGTAATGATTCTAAGTTCAACAAGTAAGGCATCAAATATGTATGGGCATCATTTTTTTTTCTCCAATTGATTTTACAAATGTATATCTACTTTTTCCTTAGTTATGCATCTTTAGTTTTTTCTTTTTTTCCTTTTGGTATTTGATAGTTTGTTTTAATTAGGTTATTTGACTGGTCTATATAGCTAAGCATATGTTATTTATGGTGTAGAAAATTAACCAAATACTACTCAAACATATTAGTTAGCGACATTGAAGAATGAAATGTTTTTAATCATAAAATACATATATGCTTTTATTTAAATTTTTTTCTCAACGTCAAACAAAGCACAAAATATTTTGTATATATAATAAAAATTAAAAAATAAAAGAGATGATGAATTTTGCAACAAAATCATAAGAAATATTTAGAATGATAGTGTAGTATAAGGTAAAATATTTAAGGCGGAAAAAAGTTAAGAAAAAACATAAAGGTAATTAACTAATTTCATGAAAAGGTAATTAACTAATTTCATAGAGTGTAGAATAATAATTGATGGATGATTGGTCCTTCTTTCTACCCGTTATATGCACATGCTATCTCCATTATTTCATTTGATTCCTTCAAGATACATACCCTTTTCTTTTTCCTCTCTTTTTATATTATGAAAGGAATATATTATTTATATTAATATCAGGTGGCACTCTCTTTTTTTTTAAATGAGAATTTCAATTTTATATATAAAAGATCTGAAAATGTCGTATTATAGCCGTTTACAAATTTGTTTTAGTTTTATATATATTTATAAAAGATCTGAAAAGACCGTCTTTGCATTTACCAATGACATATTGAGTTGCATCAATCAAACCCAATGCTAATGTGGAAACAAAGGCGAATTCAAAACCTATCTTCAATTGATGAACCTCATATTAAAGGTTACTTTGAAAGATTAAGATTGCATTGCCAGAATATGAGAACTTACATGATTATCTTTACAGGACAACTAAACACGAGGTTCATCTTTTGTATTATCCTTGGAAAAGAATACTACCATTCGGTTACTGTACATGAACTCACTACCATACACAAACCTGCTGAATCAAGTGAACAAACTAAATCTCCAGATAAAAAAATGGAGAATCAGACGTTTCCAAAATGCTCATTGTAAAACAACCAAGTTCAGACTTGCTGGGGACTTCTTGCAGTACTGTCCTCCTGCAAATCAAACTTAATAAATGAGCTTGGAAAGAATCTACCGTGGGAATTAAATACTATGCAGCACCCAAGTAGTCAATATGGCAGCAAAATGAAGCTCATTGGAAGCAGAAATAGTGTTGGGATCAAAATCATGCATCAAGTAGCACCATAGTTAAAGGAGCAATGTCTGTGTCAGGGTCACTCTGGGGCTAAGATAGAAATAGGGAGAAAAATCGGGAGAAAGGAGAGGGGCCATAAGTAGGTATGATAATTTTATTAGTTTCTATAATGGATTTCTTCGGAGTAATACTAATGAATAGGACCTTTTTGGTAAGTGCTAGAAGAACATGTTATGCATTCGAATGAGAGATAATTCCAAATCCGCTTTTTCTACAAACAAAGAAGCTATAACCAATGCAACTACAAATCAAAAGAAGCAAATGTCTATATAATACAAAAGTAATTACCCCAATGCTTTCAGAAACCTACTACTAAGCACTACCATCGCATGTCTGCTACTAATATCTTACGGGTTGCCTCCTCTGGTAGTATTCTAAAGAGCATTAATCATTTTTATCTACTGCCTAAAATTAACCACCCAATCTCAACAGCCTTCAATTCAAAGCAAGTTGGGATAGGTTACATAAATTCTCAACGTCCATGTTACATAATTCCAACTAATTGGTATCACCTATATATATCATTTTAGGCTATACCAATTAGTTGGGACAAAGTTGCACGGACATCTTTTTAAAAAATATTAAGATGTCAGAATCCGTAAATACATATAAATATTAAGATGTTGTATTTAGATGAATGATTAAGATGGTTTTTCTCAAATTTGAGTGTTCATAATTTATTTATTGAAAAATATAAAATTTAAACAAGATAATTTAAATACTATATCCACAAATTATTAGGTTGGAAGGTGGTCCACAAATTATTATATTGTAAGATGGTGACGGTGGTTGTTGTACAGTAGGAAGAGCAGTGGTGATCGTTAGCAATGATGGTGATTGTAACAGTGGATGTGGTTCGTGAAGATGGTTTAGTGACCTGTAGTGACTGCGGCAGTGGTGATTGGTGGTTGGCAATGTTAGTGGTAGTGATTAGCAATGCAACTAGTGATAGTGGAGGTGGTCACGATGAGGGTGGTGGCTGTTAGTGGTGGTTGTGCAGCGATAACTGAAAGTGGTCATAGACAAAATGGTTTCTTCCTTTTACAAATAGACATAGTTTTCTTCCTATTGAAAGCTCAAAGCAGTTCAAACGCCGCAGAAAGGACTTGCACTTCTCTCAGACGCTAATGTTTTGCAGATATGCTAAAGACTAATGACAGTAGAGACTACATGGTATATGGGGTATACTTTCAGCTGTAAAATTGGTAATATCACAATTTTACAATAGTAGAAATAGGACCAATCCCTGTTTGGCCGACTTGCAAAATCTTGATCAAGAAGGTCTATTGGAGTATATATTCCAATCCTCATTGTCATTTGAGACCCTAAATAATAGTAGAAAAGTTGATCTGCAATCATTATTAGATACAGGACAGCAATCACAAGAGAACTGTCTCTTGCTTAGTACTGAACACTTTAAAGTTGTTCAAAATTGACACTAAAAATTAGTCTGATTATGAGATCCGGAAGAACTACCCAGATACGCTAATTTGATTCCAATGATGAAAATATTCAAGGGAAGCCATCTATATATGGGACTAAACTTTCCTGTCACTATAAGGTCCCCTGAGACTCAAAGTACTCTTCAGGATTCAAAAGTGTCATTGAGCAATTGTTAACTATACTAACTAATAAAGAGGAGGGCATTGCAATCTATAACAACATTTAGAGCATATGAAGTCTAAAACTGAGCATTATGAGGAGCTAACTTGAGAATGTCAAACATATTAAGGACAACTCACATCGATGATGCGGATAGATCTGCTCATTGATGGCTTAAATTGAGTTGTTTTCGCTGTAGAAGGTGATCCAGTCACAAAGCCATTATTTTGACTACCCTAGAAACAACAGGAGGAGAATATAATGGTCATCAAATATAACATAAAAGTATCGTATTAGTTAATCATGAATCATCTAATCCTCAAAAATACAGGAAAATATGCACAAAATCTCAGAGTAAATACCACAGTAGGCAACTAGGCATGCATTTTTTAACAAATGCCCACCACATTTTCTCCTGCAGAGATGTATTGTTCTGCTTTTACTAGCTTTAGAAATACTCATCTTTCTCCAAAGTTACATAACACACTTTCTATTTTAGGATGTCCTAAAAGTTTATCTATCATTTAATAATTCAAATTTAAGTGAAGATGTTTCCACATCAAATTAACTTTTGAACTACTAATTTAATATTGTCTTTTAAGGTTTTTGCATAACTCTTAAGAAAGACATTTAAATAGCCCCAATCATTAAAATATTTGTCTAAGCTACCTTTTATTTCTCTGTTAAGCTTTTTACTTTAAGTGGACATATGACCCTTGAGATCTATTCTGATTAGAAACATCAGCTACATACAAGATTAACTTTCTGGCAGTACAGCAATCTCCCATATCCGTGTCTCACTCTATACACGTGTCGCTTTCCATCAACTCTTATCCAATAAACCTCAATGAAATTTAATTGGAGCCAAGATTTCAACTTGAAATTTTATTCCTCTTATACTCGAATTTCAATATTGCAAACAAAAAATTATGAAGACTTAACTTTCTTGAATATTTAAGCAAACATGGCTCCAAGATTGAGGACCAAATTCCATCAATTCAATTAATCTAAACACGCTTGTCGAACCTGACAATAATTATGTTGTTAGACTATAAGTGTGTTGATCTCGATATTGATACATTTATAATTCTTGAGCTTAATCTTACTTCAAAATCTCCAAGAGTTGAGGTATTTAGAGATGTTGACTTTTTTAGCTCTCCATTTTTAAGAAATAATTGGCATTATCTTTTGGAAATTGGTAATATTGTATTCCTCAGCATTATGTACATGTTGGAGACCTCCAAAAAATTGTGGACCAAAACGATAATAAGGCAATTACAGGGATCCTAAAAGATCTACTAATTGTTAAGCTTTCTCTACACTTTCTTCTTTACACCAAAATGAAAGGTTACGATACAGTTCCATTCAATCTTTTGAATGGAAATAAAACCATCTTCAAAACATCTATTATTTCTCACTCCATATTGTCCACCATACACAAGGTGGAATTACTCTCCACCACTTCTTCTAACGTTTGCTTCCTCCTCCTGATCCAGCAACTAAGAAGATATGTTGTATGTTCTGGCATTATACACCTAGTTTTTGTGACGCTATGAAATAATTCCCAAATCTATGAAGTAACTTTGCAATGTAGGAACAAGTGGATGTTAGTTTTCTCAGCCTCATTGAACAGGATGCACCTAGATGCTATCTAGAAACCTCTCCTTTGTAATCTTTCCAGGATAAGACAGGCTCTTCTAACTACCAATCAAGTAAAGCACTTTACTTTGGTTAGAGCCATTTTTTTCTAGACCTGTTTCCAGGGGCCTTGCTTACAAGTTACAACCTAGCTGCTCCATCACTTCTTCCTGTACAGCCTATTCACTAAAAATCTGACATCACTGTCATGCTTCCACCTTATTGTATCAAGCTCTGAAGTGATATCTTTAAATCCACTTAATTCTTGTAGCATCTCAACCACTCTCTCCACTTTCCAATCATTCATCTGTCTTCTAAGGGATATGTTTCATCCTTGAGGAGACCATATGTCAGTTACTATTGCATCTGGATTGTTATATGAGTTCATCAAGTTCTCATGTCCAATCCAGCTCTCTTTCCAGAAAAGGATCTTGGTGTCGTTCCCCACCTTATAATGCAAGTTCCTTGCCAGTTTGGACCAAAGATTCCTAATTGTTCTCCACACTGCAACACCATAAGTGCTAGATACTGTGTTAGTACACCATTAGTAATTCTACCCATATTTGCTACGATTTACTTCCTTCCACAGTTCATGATCCTCCCTAGCAAATCTGCAAAGCCACTTCATCAGCAAGCAATCGTTTTGCACCTTCAAATTCCTAATACTAAGACCACCAGAATGCCTGCATAACTGAATAGTGTGCCAGTTAACTAAATGTATTCCTTTGCCATCTCTATTTCCCATCCACAAAAATTCTATCCTCAACTTATCCAACCTCTTCTCCACCTTTGGAAGGCATGGGGAATAATGATATTACATAAGTTGGTAGTGAATCCAAAATTGAATTAATCAGAGCAATTCTTTCTCCTAGAGAAAGGTATTGAGTTTTCCACTTTGATAGCTTCTTTTCAGTTTTTTCCACTATTCCATCAAAAACTCTGCAACTCCTTATGTTTGTTGCCTAAAGGCATGCCTAGATACACTATTGGGAATTGATCTATTCTACATCGGATTATGCTAGCCAGACTCTACATATGTGATACTTCTTCGGTAGGAAATATACTGTCTTCCTCCAATTTTTACACAGACCAGAAGTAGCCTCAAAGATCACCAAAATCATTCTGATCAAGCTAAGTTGTTTTGCCGTAGCTTCATAGAAAATAACAGTATTACCTGCATAAAGCAGATGACATATATGCATCTCCTCTCAACTATTGTCTGATTTGAACCCTTTCAGCCACCTGTTTTGAATAGCCACCCTCATCATGCTGTTGAAGCCCTCCATGGTTACCATAAAGAGGAAAGTTGAAAGAGGATCTCCCTGTCTGAGACCTCTTTCTGAAGGAACAAAAACCAGCAGGTTCTCCATTTACTAGACTTGAAAACCTAACAGTTTTGATGCAAAAACTAATCTACTTCAACCACCTCTCACTAAAACCCATTTGTTTAAGAATATTGAAAAGGAACTCCCCATTGACATGGTCATCAGCCTTCTCAATATCTAGTTTACGCATAATGCCTGGATATTCACCTTCGAGCCTAGAGTCCACACATTCATTGTCTATTAATGCAGCATCCATGATTTGTCTCCCTTTTAATGAAGATCATTAGATGCTTGTTACCAACTTGCTCACCACCCTCTTCAGCCACTCTGCTAGAAGCTTAGTAATGATTTTATAGATTCCACCTATGAGGCTTATAAGTCTGAAAATCTGTGAGTTCAGAGGCTCCTGTTTTCTTGGGAATGAGAGCAACATAGGTAGCATTCAAGCTCTTCCCAAACACTTGACGAGAATGAAGTGATGGATAGTGTTCATAATATCCTCCCTCAGAATATCCCAGAAAGCCTAGTAAAAGTTGGGGTCTTATCCTTAGCGCATAATTTGATACAATCCAGAACTCCAGCTTCATCAAATTGTCCTTGCAGCCATTCTTTTTCCTCAATGTTGATACTTGAGTCACTTTGAAGGTTAAAATCGGGTCTCCATTGCTCTGTTTCTTTATAAAGATTATGGTAAAAATTGATGGTGGCCATTTTAATAGCTCCAGGATCTGTAACAAAGGCCCCTTCCACCTTTAAATTGTCAATCGAATTTAATCTCTTGTGCGCAGTGGCAATTCCATGAAAATACTTGGTGTTCTTGTCACCATTTTTAAGCCATAATATTCTGAATCTTTGCCTCCAAGCTATCTCTTCATTCCTAGCCACTTCCTCAAACTCTATGCTAAGTGGGCTTTATGGAGAAGTTCATCTTCAGAGGAATTCTCGGTTCTCGACTCGCTTCCAAGCTAGATATCAAATTTAAAATATCCTCTCTCCTCCGTTTCCAACTGTTTCTATCTTCCAAGCCCCATTCCTTCAATTCCTCTTTTAACAACTCCAATTTTGTGGGGCCAAAATGAATGAGACTAACCCACTTACACAAAAAGAAATCCACCAGGCCTTGACTTTGTCTCTGAATCCTCCCACTCCCATTTACCATTGTTCAAATTTAAAATATGACTTCTTAAAATTCAAATCAGCACAGGATAGCATAATAGGATTGTGATTTGAGCCAAGTCTTAGTAGAAGATTTTTTGTTTGATCTCATAGAGATTTCTCCCATTGGTTAGAATAAAGGAACCTATCTATTTTGAAAGTTGTCATGTGATTCTCTCTTCTCCAAAGAAAAGATCCTCTAAATAAAGAAGGAACAAAGAATTACATGTCATTTATCCAATCTATAAACTCAGACGTAACACCTAAAATCCATTGGCAATCAGTTCTCTCGTCTGAATATCTGGCAACATTGAAGTCACCACATACAACCTATGGCCCATTGCACAAGCTCCTGATAGCAGCCAACTCCCACCAAAACTCCCTTTCTGATAATTTTGTTGCAAACAACATTTACTGAACTCAAAAACCAAGCCAGCTCTGGGTTAATGCCCTCAAACTTACAAGTGATCATTTGGCTAGCACTCTCCCCAACTCCCCTTTCCGGTACCTTTTATCCCACATTACCACTATCCCCCACTCCTGTCAATAGCATCTAAGTGAATCTCCCCCAACCATCTATTGTGCCACAATTGTTGGATCAAATTAGAATCTAATCCACCCAGTTTGGTCTCTATTAGGACATAAATATCAGCTTCTCATTGTTGAATTGAACTCCTACCTAAACTTATTATCATCCCCATTAACCCCCTAACATTCTCCAAAATAGGATTTTGACCTTTATTGAGTAATTAGAGGTGTTATAATCCCCCTACTTCGTGGTTCCCCCTCGTTGAACTTCATATGAAACACTAGGTTCCTAACCTCCTTAGAAACTATATTTTTCTTGTTGATAGTGTTGATCACCTCAGTCTTCTATTTGTCCAATCCCCTTTTTTGATCAATCTTCAAAAAACAATCATATGATTCTTTCTTGTAGCCTTCAAATGTAACACAAAACTGTTGGCTTAGTTTAATGACATTAGAATGAACCCATAGTGTGGCTTGTGCTTCTATCCCCTACTTAGAAGGAGGATCTCTAGTTTGGAGAGGATAAGGATCACCTTAGATGGTCATCTGTCTACTAGAATTAGGTCTCATTTGTTTGCACTTAATGGAAGTCTGAATCTAAATGGTTCAAACCTTAGATCAGTAAGTGCATTTATTTTCATTAAGGTTTAAGCACTTATTTGGTCTGAACAAGTTTTAGTCATTAAGATCCGGAACAAAGTCTTAATATCATTAAGGGGTATGTTTACGTGGATAATTTTCACCACCATTACGTCCAAAACCACCAAACATCACCACTAGCCACCCATGTCATCACAACCACCACCACCACCACCACCATTATTGTCGTTGACCACCAGCCGCCGCCACTAGCCGTCTCTGCCATCATAGACAACTACCACCAACCACCTCTGCCACCATTGTCAACCACCATTATCATCGTCAACCACCACTACTGTCAGTCATTACTACACATACCACCTCTATCATTATAGTTATATCATTGTTGCCGTCGCCGCCACCACTTTCATCACCGCCGCCGTCACCTCTACCATACCTATCCGTCACTGCCATCACTGCGGCCAATCCCTACTACCAACTACCTCCACCATCACAACTAGCATCACCACCAACTATACCACCAACACATCGTTAACCACCACACATTCTTCAGCCACCACCATCAACACCGCCAACCACTAACATCAACCAACTTCACCATCACAACCACCATTAGCAACCGCCACCATCACGCCAGCCACTACCACACCAACCACCTCCATAATCACAACTATCACCACCACCATTGCTAGTAACTATCACTACTACCATACTAGCCACTAACACCAATTATTACCACCACCACTATAAACCATCACTATAAACCATCTCCATCATCACTAGCAAATTTATAAAACCTAAGTATTTTATTTTTTAATCAAATAATAAAATTCTATTTTATTAAATTAATATTTTTTTTTTAATATTTAATTTATTCTTTATTTGAATTGTATATTTAATCTGTTTACAAATAATTAAAGTATGCACATTCAGATGTTGAAAAAAAAACGGTCTTAATCATTCAATGTTTAGATCTAGAGACAACATCTTAATCATTCAGATTAAACGTCTTAATCTTAATGAAAACAAATGAGACCCTATTCCCCTATTCATCTCGTCTTCCTTCATTGTCTTCAGATGAAATTTCTATTGATATGTCCCTTGTGCTAGGGACATGCAAGTCAATTCCTTGCAATTCCGAGTCTAGGATATGTTTGGGTAAGCTCCTGTTGTGGCAACCACCAATCCAGTATTAACTAGTTCTGCCTCATCCAATCCCCCATCAAAATATGCTCTGCATCCTTCCTTGACTTAGACTCAAACAAGAGTTGGATTCCATTCATGTCGAACACTGGTAGGTTATGAAAACCTCTCTAGCTGTGCTGACCCACCTTCTTCTGACATCATTGCAAGTGGGTATTTATCATAATCAAGAAATCTTTCTACTAGGCATCTGCTAGAGGGTCTTTGTTATCGGCATTGTTGAAGATTTCTGAATTATATTATAGTGACATAGTGTTGTTAGATACATTGGGGGACCATCTATTCTTGCGTAATTGCATCCTTATAACTCCCTCCTCCCCTTAACTATAGTGGCCTAAATTCCCCTTTATCTATGATCAAGTTAAGCTTGACCACCTATTCATAAAGCTATCAATTTTTTAGATGAGCCTACCCTATCCTTCATTAAATGCATTTTCTGGTGGAATAATCACAAATCTCGCCTGCCAATTAACTGTAATAATAGAGGCAAATATACCATACTTGTTGAACTTAAGGAGCAATAGATGTAAGTAGATAAATCTTTGCATCTCGAAGACTAAAGGGTTTTCCCCCCTGATATATGTCGCTTCTTTTAACCTTCTGCGCAACCACACGAGTGCTCCTCTATACTCAACATCATCCTTCTGATCTAGAGTCTAGCACTCTTCCCCCGTTCATACAGTCATTAATTACTCATTTCCACACTTATTGACGTTTGCTAAATCAAAGTGGGAGGGTTTTCTAGGCAAATAAATTACACCTACAGTAGATTAGTAGCCGTTCAACTCTTATTATAAATTTTATTTTAACCAAATGATGTTGTGGATCTATTTATGAAAGGAAATGGAGAACTAAAATATCAATATTTACATGTTTCTAAAAATTGAAGAGTTTGAATTAAGATCGATGTCATGAGTTATATTGGCATAGATATTGAGATCAAGCACTTGTTATCTACATTCTACCAACATAATCATTATTAGGTTCAACAAGCATACTTAGATCTAATTGAATTGATGGAATGTTTAAGAAAATTAAGCTCTTTTAGGATAAATTTTGGTGAAGCTTTTAGTATAAGAGGCCAGTTGGAATTTTTTGCCTCCAATTTAATTTCACTGAGGTTCATTGAGATAAGAATTGATGACGAGTCACACTCGAAAATAGAGAGACATGGATGGGGAAGAGATTAATAAACTGAGATTCTGGGTGGAAAAATAGAAGAGCTTCCAACAATCTATTTAGGAATGCTTCTAGGAGCAAAGAGAAAATCAATGGGGATTTGGAATTGGGTATTGAAGAAGTGTGAAAAGAAACTTGCAAACTAGAAAGGTCAATACCTATCTCTTGGGGGGAGACTGATCCTAACCAATAGTGTACTTATGCTTTGCCCACATAAATGATAACATTGTTTCCCATGCCTGTTGAAATTGTCAATAGAATAGATGTTTTGAGAAGAAATTTCTTCTGGAAAGAAGAAAATCCATTTGGTGAAATGGGATATTCTGTTAAACAGCAAGAAAGATGGAGGGCTAAGCATATGCAATCTTAAATCAGAACCATAGTCTGCTTAGCAAGTGGAATTGGAAATTGGCATGAGGAGAGAGATCCATCTGGAAAGAGGTGATCAAAAGGAAGTATGGAGAGGGAACCAATTGGACTACAAACATTATGACCAGTCCCTATGGTGTCAGTGCGTGGAGAACCATCAAAAACCTTTGGCCAATCATTCAAAGTAGATCAAATTATAAAGCCAGAAATGAAAAGAAAATATCCTTCTGGAAAGACGGGTGGATAGGTCACTCTTCTTTGAAACATTCCTTCATAGATATTTTGTCAGCAGCAACAAGCAACTTTGGAAGAAATGTGGCTAGAGCAAGGATGGAATTTCAATTTTAGAAGACTCCTTAATAACTGAGAGATTGGTAGAATGGCAAAATTCCTAAATATTATAGAGCAATTCAGTGGTCTATCTACTAGTGAAGATTGTCTGGTTTGGCAAAAGGATAGCAATGGTTTATTTTCAGTCAACTCAGCATATAAAGAACTCAACAGATCAAATTTTGTGGTAGAGGGCTGGCATGGAAAATAATATGGAAAATGAAGATTCCTCTTAACGTGGCTTGTTTCGTTTGGTTACTGGCAGAAAACAAAGCCCTTGCTCAGGACAATTTAGCCAAGAAGGGTTTCCATCTATGCTCTAGATGTTTCCTATGTGGAGAGAAAGCAAAGACAATCTATCATCTCTTTTTGCATTGTAAATGGGAAGACCAACTATGGAGAATTTTCATCAACCTGAGGGGTGAGGGATATCAACTGGCTGATGCCATCAATTCTAACTGATGTTCTGATTAGTTAGAATAGAGTGAGCAAGTTAACCGATAAGAAAGAGAAACGGAGAATTGTCCCTGCATGTATCTATGCAGGTATCTAGTGGCCTCTATGGAAGGAAAGGAATCAAAGATCCTTTGAAGACAAAGAAGACTCTATCCAAAAGATAAAGATGAACTATTTAGGGCTTTACTATTTTGGTGTAAACAACAACATCTAGAAAACATAGAATCTATTTTTGATGTTCTAGATTACTTTTAGAAAGCTCTTTGGTCTTCCTAATGTAATCCCTTTTGTGATCTGGGTACAAACACAACTTGTGTAAGTATTCTTTTATGTAAAAATACACTGATTTACCATAAAAAACTAGAAAATCTTCTTCAAGAAACATTATTCTCTACAAAATGCATCCAATTATCCATACTAAATGGATGTCATAGATGCTCCAAGAGTGTACAAGAAAAGTTCCTCTAGTTGCACAGCAGTCTTTGACTCCCTCAAACACTCTTCTATTTCTATCCTCCCATATAGTCAACATAAGTGCAACATGTACCACTTCCCAGCTATAATTTTGTGTATTTTCCTCTTAAACTTTCTAGAGTTTAATTGTGCTTCCATCATTTATCTACTGAAACTTTTTTCTATAAATGCTGTATCTTTTCATATAAATTTTGGTGAACATACTTTTTCCTAAATGTTAAAATGTAGTTAAGCTTCATATAGGAACAAAGACACTAGCGTGCTATAGGAAACAGTCTCCAGGATGTACATGAAACTCGTAACCGGTACATAGGAATTTGGTTTAATCAAACAAACTAACAGGAGAAATCCGTCAACAATCAAGAAACAAGGTTCTACAAGTTAAGGTTGTTAAATCTCAAAAATAAAGCATTCAAGTGTATATCCCAGATCATAACCTCCTCTTGCAGATTTTTAGATTGATATCTTTTAATTAAATGCTGCTATTTTTGTATAATGCCCCAAAATTATACCCATTTTCCGAGGTTGAAAAGATTTGCTCATCCAACATATTTAACTTATTTCCGAATAACCCTTATAAGTTACATAACAGCAATCATCCAATCAATCAGCAACCTTCAATTCCAAACATCTGCTTGATAAGTTCCAGTAATACATTGAAAAAACAAAAAGTGAAGTTGTAACTTTGACCTCTTCCTCCATTCTAATATAAACGCGGTACATGTTTTATTCTCACCAAGCTAATTATTTCAAATCAAACTAAAATATTCAATGAGGATTCAGGAAACGAAGATTATTATTAGCATTACATATCTGTTATTAAATAGACCCTAAACCAAACCGTATTTTTTTTTATGAAAAAGGTAAAAGATGAAAATCAAACCATATATCTTAAGCTATGAACTCATTATGCATATGAGCAAATATTTTTCTTTTTCACTTTATCTTTATTTTCCTCTAGTCAAGCATAACTAGGTGAGCAATTCCTCAGGCCAACTCACCATGGCAGCATCCCTATTATATCACGCTTTTAATAAGATTCCACATGCATTATGTTCCATACACTTTGTAAATTTTGTGGGGCAAACAAGTTGGAGGATATGCCATGGAGAGTTCAAATACTTATAAAACAGATCAGATTCAATGTCCACATCACTTACTCACACAATTCAAAGCAACTGAAACAGGACAAATTCAATTATATATAAAAGGATAACTGAAAAGGAGGAAGGAAAGGCCAACATGGAGCTGCGTACCCTGCAAAAATATGTTTCGTCTTTACCGTCTTCGAACAAGGAGGAATAATATGCAGGATCATATACAGAACCACCTAGAGCATCATCAGAATGGGATGGCTGTCTAGTTATAGGAGTTGCAGGATTGAGAAAACTGTTTCTCATATCAGTATCTGCTTCTCGGGGAACTGAACAGTCTATATAAGAAACACCCAGCTTATACATTTGAATCCACAATAGTGAAGATGATAATCTCACACAAAATCCAATAATTTGCATGGAGAGAGTGAGTTTCACTGAGAAGATAACAAAAGTTCCATAAATCTCAGACGAAATATTCCTGCATGAACAAATGAAGTTCAGGAAGAAAGATCTCACTTTTTCTAACATTTCAAGAGCTGTGGTAAATTTACTGTACAAGGAAGTTTGAGAACACAATGTATGAGTGAAGGCTGGCTCTATCTGCAAGTTGCAATCTTAGAGAGTGATGCAGCAGCCAATGATGCCACTAAAACCAAACTAAAAATATCCATGAAGTGACCAATAAAACAACTTATAGTACAACAAATAAGTTGAGCTGAACCAAATTTTTAGGATTGAGAATTACTTGTGGTCAACAGAGAGCAAAGAACTAAAGCTAGAAGTTAATTACTTCATTGATAATTAGCTCACACGCCAAATTTATTAGCCTATTACTTGACTGCTTTACAAATAGGAAAGGATAAAGGTGAATACTTATCATCAGTCTAGGACTATTTATGCTATGGGGATGGCAAGGCAATTCTTTTAGAAAAATTATATCGCGGGAAAACAGGAGCTCATACTACTTCAATAGCATTTGATAGAGTTTATATATTAAATAGGAAAGAAATGAACTTGGAGAATACATTGATCCTTAAGCATAAAAGAGGAGGTGTTCCAGGAACCTTCTTTACCAAGTATAGTAGGCCATCTATATTTATAAAAAAAATAAAAAAAATAAAAGAAGAAGAAGAAGCAGCTTCCAAAAGATGATGCACTGATAATCTGTCAAACCTAGGATTTGAAAGTGAGGGGATTTGGTGGATTCGGATAAGTCAAACAATACAAGCAGAAGTTCATGCATAATTGTTTTCTGTGTCTATGCAGAAGAAAATCTGGAAATAATTTTAAAATAACACAAACTAAGGGAGATACGATGATATTGAGGGAGGCAGGGAGGGAGAAAATATTTTACAATCTCTTTACTTGTATCTTTTAGAAAGAGGAGCTAAGGTGAGGAAACCGAATCTCCGAAAAATATAGCTTTCTTTGATTGGTTTGCAAGTAGATGACGCTAGTTTAAAGGCAGACAATCTGAAGAAGAGCAGGAGGATTTATTGTATGAGTTAGCGTTGCATGGGAAAACTTTGAAGAAAATACTAATCATCTCTTGATTCTCTGTAGGTTCGATCATGAACCCTGTATTCTCATTGTTCAACAACTCATGGGCATTACCAAGGACAATGGAGGAAGCAATCACGAAGTGGAGATTACTGAGGATCGACATGAAAGAAAGACAGCAAGGAAAACAACACCATTTTGTCTCATTTGGAGCTATGGACTGAGTTAACAAAAGAAACAAGAAAATCTTTCAGAGTAGTGAGAATGATGTAAAAGCATTAAAGTTTTTTGTTTCATTTTTTTTAAGGTAAAGAGAAATAGCTGGTCAAACTAGGTAGATAACTGTGGATAACTTAAATTGAGTCAGGTAAACAATTTGTACATATTCTTCGACACCGACTTGGTGTTTCATAAGTAAATTTCTTGAATTTTTCTTTAAAAAAAAAACAGAAGCGCACACGTCTGCCAAAGACCAAGGCTCTTTGTCACTTTAGTGTTAAAACACAGACACGCGTAAATGGAATGGGAAAGAGAGTGGAATTGTCCCATTTAAATCCTTCTATTACAGGTATATCAGAACCCCTTTTTGGGTTTTGCATTATGTAACTGACATTACGTCTGCAACAAACAGGAAGAGAATGGAATCCACTCATTCTTTCACTGCTGAGTTTCCAGACAGCTTTGGGATTTGTTCCTTGATTTGTTTGGTTTAAAATGGGTCATGCCAAGTTCAATGAAGGATTTTACTGCTAGGTTGGGGTATTAAAGGAAGAAACAAGCTGATAAAAGATATCTGGAGAACCATCCAGCATGTGTTTTGGGTATTGCAGAGAGAAAAGAATGCTAGGTGCTTTGAGGGCAAAGCAAACACTGTACAAGAGATGATATAAAGGTGCCTGTGAATGCTAGCTTTTTGGTGTAAACTCCGGGATGTTTATGAGATACACAATGACAGATTTTATTAACTCTTTCAGGATAGGATCTTTTGTCTAGAGGTTTTTCCCTTCTTTTTGTTGTTATTTTTGTGTAGGAACTGCCCAACCTTGTACATCCCAACCACCTTCTTGGTGTCCGCTTTTTAATCTATTTATAAAATATCTAGATTACTGATAAAAAAAGAATACCAAGACCCAGGATTCAACATTTATTATTCTTTCTAATCCTTCTGTACACACAGACACCAGCAACTCTTTCTGAAACTGGAATTGATATTTTTGAAATTGAGCACACCAGAACTCTTTAGGATCAAAAGATATTGCCTTTTTGAATAGGGAATAACCATTATAAGCTTCAATTAATTCGGTCAATCTAGAAATTTACAGAAATAATGCTCCATTTTGAATGTCATAAGGCAATAGTAACCCTTCAACGTAATCCACAGGGAGCTAGGCAAATCTCGGAATTCTATTTCCCTTTTCCATTTCTTTCCACTAGTAAACACCCATTATCAGTTCCTTGTTCGTTAAATCATTTTTTGGCGCTTGCATTGAATAGTCTTTTAAACCGAAGCCCTTCTTCATATTCTTTTTCAGAGAAAATTTTCAGGTCCGGTCCAGATTAAAATTGTCCAACGTCAAATTTGGTACCAAAGCACAAGTTTAACCCTGATTGAGAAATGAAAGAACCACATATATATTCAAGTTTAATTACCTATATATTTATCTCATTTTATAGCAACGGTTGGAGCATCTCTGTAGAGCCTCACATCCCCTAAAGAGACATATCACTAAAGATATCAATTATTTGTCTCTTACATTGCTCCAATATTCCATTTAACACCAATGCATTTAGTTGTGAGAACTCTTAAAAACTTCATCTTTCCTCCACATTACAATTAGTATCATACTTCTAATTCTAGATCCTCATGAATATTTCAACTCCGTGTTGGCATATGCATGAACTAAAGCTTTCTAGTGCATCTACAGCTATAACTAAGAACATAAAAATGAACAATCTTTTTGTTACTCAAACATGGTGGTTTCAACGCCAAATAAGTTCCTAAAATCTATGTTTAAAGGGTGCTATATATCAAAGCTAGAGGCAATTTACATATCAAGTGGAACTCGGCCACAGCCCACTCACTCCATTTTTATTTTTATTTTTTGAAAAACTGGTAATTGATACTCCATTTCCAAATCACATGTTTGTCCAATATCTTATTCATCGACCACTTATCCCCACAAATAGTTAACTCTAACAATTTGCATCTTCAGAAAAATACTTAATTCAAAAAGCAAAAGGAAAAGTTTGGATAGAAGACATTATTTTGATGAGATAGGAAATATGTATATCAATTAGGAGGTACTGCATCATCTACTGAAATAAAATTTATCAAAGAATGGATCATCAAAAGTCAAATTAGATGTTTTTATTTTCAAAAAGATAATCTGAAAATTCACAATGAATCATATGATTATCAAGACACTGTGAAACCCCTAAAACATTCCTTACATTCATTAAGGTTTCACTTCTCTGGTCTTCAAGAATGTTATATAACAAGTTTGGTGTCAAATAACCTCTGAGTAAGGACACCTTAAGAGGGTGATTCTCAAACTTCTAGAGATTTTTAGCAAGCAGAAGCGGATGAGGTAACATAGTTGTTGGTGAATTATTTTAACTTAATAGGCCAGTTAAATCACAAAAGAAATTCAAGTGAAATATTTATAAGCGGTTTATAGTCCCATTTTTAATACACTAAAGCCATAGAATACTGCATTCAGTTCAAGATTCATTATTCTATAGTGCCTTGGTACTTTACTTTGTTCCAAGTGAAACCTTCCCCACTGACTCTCTAGATTACCATTCTGAAGGATTCACTAAATCGTTCCACCTTTTTGTTCTATTGAACAAGAAACTGAAAAGGGTGGGAAGAGAATGAAATGAAGCTTACCAGATTTCCGATGAGAAAAGAATGAACCAAGAAATGTCCACTAAGATTGCACAGAAGAGAAGTACAGCGTATGTTCTACCAAGACTCTGACTGCTACTCTCAATAGCCACCAATGCGAATAACCCAATAACCAAATTGATTAGCGAAACACCGTTGTATAATATTCCACAAAGCAAGTGGATCCNCTGACTGCTACTCTCAATAGCCACCAATGCGAATAACCCAATAACCAAATTGATTAGCGAAACACCGTTGTATAATGCCCCAAGAGATCCAATCAGTGCACAACCAATCTTCAGCAATCAAAATAGAAAGACGCCACAAAATTAATCAGCACCAATCAATAAAGTTTAAACCCAAAAGAAGCGACAAATCAACAACTCACAAAGCACCTGAACATAGATGAGAATAACTGCAAAGGATTGAATCCTGTCATAATCACGTAGCCACGTCTGTATCTGAGTCCTAAATGCAGAACAAAGCATCATATACGAAAAAGAAAAATCCACTGGACACTTTAAACTGAGAAGAAAAACGAGTAGCAGAAGATGGGAAAGAGGATGATCGTCGCCGGCGACGGATTCTACATTGAAAGGCCCGAAAAGCGTTCGATTTCGCTTCTCAAGAACGGCATAAAGAGAGGCCACTTCCTCTTATTAAACTGTGCTTTCATTGGATCAGTGAAGAAGTAACAATCTTGCCTTTGCTACTCCATTTAAGCCAGTTAATGGTATAAGGGCTCCCTCAGCAAGGAAAGCCGATTTCTGGGATGGGTTGTTGGTTTCTTTCTTTAAAATTTTCGACGTAATTTCTGGAGTTTTGCGGTATTAATTTAAGACAGAAGGGTTAAAAATATCCTTGAATTATATAAAATTGAATAAAAATTATCCACATTAATAGNCCTCTCGGGTGAAACCGGACTTTTTGGATTTACATTCTAGAAATTATGAGAAATTTCATGAATTAAACAAAGTGGGGGTTTATATAGTGGGGCCTGGACAGGGCCTCCGTGGTACGGCGCCATCGCGGAGGGGTTCTTTCCCAGCTCCTCCCGTGATGGTTCGGTGTGATGTTCGTCCAGTCTTCCCCCAAGCCTTTTTCTACCATGTATGGCATTCGAAATCTCTTAGCCAACATGTGAATATGCCATCTACATGTCGAGAATTTACGGGGTGTAACAAAATTATATGTTTTCAACCGTGTTTTGATAAGTTGAAATATAATTAATATTAGTATTAAAAGTTATCATTTTTGTCAAATTTAGTCATGGAAATAGTCTCATTCTCCCAGTAATATGATTATAGTGGAAAGGCCTGTTGAATACAGATTAAAACTCGCCGGTTAGACAGAAAGTCGGCACTTGAGGTATGTAAGGCTATCCCTTCGACAAGTTACGTTCGTCGTAAAGTTAGTGTGACCCGTGTGTCTATAGTACTTCAAAGAAACCAGTTGGTTTCACCTGTTATAAACTTAATTGAGCCTATGGTGACAAAATAGTAATTCTTGTCCGAGTTAATCTAGCTAGAATGGTTTTACTTCGATGTTGAGTAGTTGGATATTATCCTGCATTGAGTTCTATTTATTGAGGCCATGCGGGCCACACTGTGTTCCATATATTGAGGTCGCGAGGGCAATATAGAGTTCCATTTACTACGCTCGTGAGGGCCACATTGAGTTTAATTTACTGAGGTCGCAAGGGCCGTATTGAGTTCCATCAAACTGAGGTCGTGAGGGCCATAATGAGTTCCATCAGATTGAGGCCGCAAGTGCCACCCCGAGTTATAGTGCACACCATCTTTAGTACTCAGGTAGTAAGAGTGGACCTTGTTTGTACTTGTCGGGGCTTATGGTGGGCTAGGTAGGTTATTCTTTGTTGTTTGTACATTCCAGTCTTATGGGGGGCCGATTAGGTTCTTGTTTACTTATATAGGCTTGTTGTTTAGATAATTCAGACAATGAAGGTATTCAGGTTAAATCCTTTCTCCCTTAATTACTTCAATTTTATCAGCTTTCAGTCAGTTATTATCTTTCTACCTTACATATTCGGTACATGTTGTATTGACGCCCACCTGGGCCACTGCATCGCTTGCCTACAGGTGCAGATAGATGCGGTTCGGGACGTTCCTAGCCTCCAGTTGGAGTCGGTAGTTTATTCAGCTCCTTCCCTCTGGAGTTGGAAGTTAGTAGAGGTTTTTACTTTTAATGTACAGTTTTTGGGTAGGGAGGGGCCCTGTCTCAACTATTATATCACTCTTAGAGGCTTGAAGATTGTTGTACATTCCCTATTGTTAGTAGTTGTTGGCCGAGTGGGGCCCGTGTATGCTTTATTTCCTGTGTTGACCGTGCGGGGACATATTTAGATATTAGTTGGCGGCCTTGTCGGTTGTAGAAAAGTTTAGTGCCTGATTTACTTTTCAGTTCTAACTAGACAGCATGGTGTCCTTGTCGGCCCGCATAGGATCCCTGTTATTGTGTTGTTATGGACAACTTTCTTCTTTTATAGGTGGCCTTGTCGGCCAGGGGTTGTAATTACAGGCGGGATATAGCCCATCCGTTACTTGCATTAAGTATCAAATGTGCCCCAATCCAGTCATGCTAGTTCAGACCAGTAGGGCACCAGGTGCAAGTCATACCCCCAAAGGTGGGGCATGACAAATGTGTTGTGGTTGGTATCGAATTTCTTGGATTTATGATTGTTGTTCCTATTAGGGGTTGTACTATGGCAAGTTAATTATTGAAATAAGCTTGATATGATTTTGCATTCATTGTGGTGGGTATGATGGAGAACAAGACCCTAAACGAGGAAGAAACTAGAAGGAAGACTAGTTGAAGTACTGCCAGCAGTACCACTGCCAAGTCATAAGTCTTATAATTTGCTAAAGTAACTGTTATTATTATTTTTTAGATACAATATTTGATTCGGATTCATGCACATGAGCATACTTATTGATGCGAATATGTAACTCTTGCTCTGTGTGTGTTTTATTATTTATTTGTGCTACAATGTGCATCTCGAGATTTAGGAGCGAGTTGGTATCAAATGAATGTGTGACTGAGATGATAGATAATACAAAAGGAAAGTAATTTATATGGTGATAAATGAGAGGCCTAGGGTAAAAGCTAAGGAACTCAGGTGAACAGGATCACAGATCAGAGTCTAACTAAGGACTGCATATAGGAGTGGCTCCTGCCCGAGGTGAGCATTTATGCGGGCAGTATGATAGAGTACACAGACAGGCAAGTTTAAAAGAACATGTAGCTAGGTGTATGAATATGGGTGCACAAAAAGGTATGTCATGACCTAAAGGGAGGCCCAAATAGCAACACAGGACAAGGAGCCCCAAGAGACCCCAAGTCGACCCATGGCATAAGCATACATCTGACTCGATCAATAAAATTGAGAAATAAAAAAGATAAACATAACGGAAGTCTAAATTAAGCATAACATCAAAATACACAATCCGAAGTTGAATACATCTTTTGTCTAATAAGCCTCTAAACATGACGAGTTGAGGGGACAAGACCCCAACTAACTCAACAAGTTGAAACTGAAAATACATGAAGAAAAAAGGAATAGTCTAGTCCTCGAGAGATGAGGATTCACCAACAATGAAGGTGCTAACTTTGAAGACCGACTATGAGCGGGGCTGAACCTGAGAGCCGGGTCCTGTATCATGAAATGATATAGCATAGAGTATGCAGTCAGTACATGAAATATACCGAGTATGAAGGATAAGTGTAACCGCTTAACTAAGTAAAATCATTTTAAGACAATGCTTAAAGTAAACATAAACGTTAAGGATATGAGAGTGCGGCTTGCATGCATTCTTTATGAAATCATGACCTCATCATAACATAACATATCATCATAACTTAATCGATTGACTAAAAGATGGAATCTGACATTTATAATTAAAACCTAACATTGAGTCAAACCTGCTTTAGAACACGCATACATATGTAAATCTCATGAGTAATAGATATGCATAACTAAAATCATGAGGAACAATTTGAGACTCGTCTTTTAATCGACATACCACGATAGAGCTTACATGGTCCCAACTATCACACTCAAGTGGGTAGAACCGTCCAAAGCCTTGTCAGGGCTAGGGACGATACCATGATATCAATATCAATCTTATGGGCTAATAAGGTCGGGGATAGCTCACAAGGGAGGTCCCAAAGTAATATATAATAGTATAAACCTACGTTGGTGTGTAGTTCTAAGGTGTAGGGTGATCGAAGCTTAGCCTACTTGGTACTAGACACTACTCCCAAAAAGATGCATATGCTCTATATCATTATTCAATGAAGTTCAACATTGTCTATTGACGAAGCTCAATCATCATGTACATCTCAATCCTAAAATCATGCATATGAGAAGCTTCAGCTCAAAACATACCATAAGCTGAAAGATAATTGGGAGTCTTCGCTCCAAAACCATGTGGTAAGCTCAATTAAAGAAATCATCAATCATACTTTGAACATATGGGCATTGCCCAAAGCTTTATCATACTTGAAAACACTAAATATGTATCGACAAAACATGATTATAAACATTGGTAGCTTGAAAACATGCTTTTCATCATAATATCTCATCATCATATATTCTTCACAAATCTCATCTTTCATAAACTTTTAATCAATGGGCTTTTGAATTCATAAGTCTAGAAACATAATTTTTAATTGAAAACATTATAAAACTTTCCCATGCTTCAAAATTCAATGGTAGAAACATATTTAAATGATACCCCATGTAAAGAATTACGAAATTTATGAATTAGGTTAAAACCCCATAGTCTAGACATAGAACATTCATGATTTACAGAGGGATTAGGCATGGGTGTGAAAGAATTCACCCATTCATAACCCTACATACCTTTTGGTAGCTGATTCTTACACTTCATTAGATGCCCAATAGGAATTTGAAGGGCAATGGAAGAACACTAGCTTGATCACCCTCTCTAACCTTTCTACCTTGTGTGCATGAATGAAAAAGTCCTAACTGAACTTAACCCCTTTCATCATTCATATTTCAAAACAACGTAGTTTAGACCTAATGATTCTTTCCCTCTAATAACGACTCGTAGTTTTATCCATGATGTACACTGCTCAACAGGTCTCCTGGGCTCATAACGGAAGAGACAACAACTCGTGACCTGGTGACCACGACTCGTGGTTACCATCTGTGAGGTGCACTTCCTTAGCTTCAACAAAATCATTCCCTTCTTGGCCACGACCCTCTCCATGAATCGTGGTGACTGACCACAACTCATGGGGTCGTCTCTTCAAGTACACTACCCCTTTTCTTTTCTTGTCTTACTCACCCACCCCACAACTGACCTAACGACTCGTCGGGCCTGACCACGAATCGTGGTTATGCCCGTGTGGTCTCATTTATCATGTTTCTAATTCAATTCCTGGGCCTCCCTATGAGTCATATCACGACTCATGGACTTCTCTCACCAGTCACCTCACGACCCGTCCTGATGCCTGGTGCCAGATTTCAAATTTTCTCCATCTAAACTCCCGAGTCTGATCTTTGGGCTTCCGGGGTATAAAAATATCTCCCCCTTGGGAACTTTCATCCCTAGATGTTAGAATACATATAAAAAAGCAGAGAAATACAATTATCATATTCAAATACTGATCATTTAAATCGAAAACTGACGGAATAACTACCTTCGATTAAAATTACATAGATGAACTAAATTCACAAATCGTACATACATCCATGGGCAACCTACATCTCCACCCATAGAGAGCCTCGAACGGTGCCATCTGGATACTGGAATGATAGTTGTTGTTGTATGCAAACTCGATAAGAGGGAAATGTTCATACCAGCTACCTTTGAAGTCAATCACATATTCTCTCAACATGTCCTCGAGAGTTTGAATTGTCTGCTCTGCTTGACCATCCATTTGCAGGTGAAATGCTGTGTTGAGCTTAACCAGAGTACCAAGTCCTTTCTGAAACGACCTCCAAAACTGAGAGGTAAATTGAGTACCTCTGTCGAAAATGATGGATAAAGGCACTCCATGCAATCGTACTAGCTCCCGAATATATAGTTTGGCATAATCCTCCACCGAATTCGTGGTCTTGACCGGTAGAAAATGAGCGGCCTTGGTCAACCTGTCTACCACAAACCAAATGGAGTCATACTGCCAGCAAGTTCGAGGCAAACCTGTGATGATGTCCATATTGATTTCTTCCCACTTCCACATAGGAATACTGATATCTTGAAGTATGCCTCCCAGCCTATGATGCTAAACCTTTACTTGCCGATAGTTCAAACACATTACTACGAATTCTGTGATATCCTTCTTCAACCATTCCACCAATAGACTTCCTGTAAGTCACGGTAAATCTTAGTGGCACCTGGATGGATAGAATACCTAGATCCATAAGCCTTGTGCAACGTCCGAATCCTCAAATCATCAACATTTGGAACACATAGGTGACCCTGGTACTGAAGCACACCATCTCCCCCTCTGGAGAATACCTCTACCTTCTGATTCTGAATGGCTTCCTTTAACTTTACAAAAATTGGGTCCTCATCTTGCCTAGCTTTTACATCAGTCACCAAGTACGATTCTGATCCATTCTGAACAAAAACACCAACATTGGTCGAGTCAACCATCCTAACTCCTAACCTTGCGAGTCGATGCACATCCTTCACCAACTCCTTCTTCCCCTCATCCACATGGGACACACTCTCCATACAGGGCCTACTAAGTGCATCCTCTACTACATTAGCCTTACCCGAATGATAAAGCATACTCATATCGTAGTCCTTGAGTAGCTCCAACCACCTCCTTTGCCGAAGATTGAGATCCTTCTGAGTAAAGACATATTGCAAGCTCTTATGATCTGTAAACAAATCCACGTGAACCCCGTACAAGTAATGTCTCCAAATCTTTAAGGCAAATACCACCTCGGCCAATTCAAGATCATGGGTTGGGTAATTCTTATCATGAACTTTTAGCTATCTGGAGGCGTATGCTATGACCTTCCCGTGCTGCATCAATACACACCCAAGTCTAATCCTTGAAGCATCACAATACAACACGAACCCATCAGTACTCTCCGGTAGAGTTAACACCGGTGCTGAGGTAAGTCGAGTCTTCAACTCTTGGAAGCTCTTCTCACAAGCCTCCGACCATTGGAATTTCACCTTCTTCTGAGTCAATTTGGTCAAAGGTTCTGCAATCAATGAGAAACCTTCAACAAACCTTCGATAGTAGCCAGCTCAACCAAAGAAGCTCCAAATGTCCAAAGGATTCACCGGTCTAGGCCAATTATTCACCGCTTCTATTTTCTAAGAGTCCACCCTTATTCCTTCACTTGATACTACATGGCCCAAAAATGCTATAGAGTTCAACCAAAACTCATACTTGCTGAATTTAGCATATAATTGGATATCCTTGAGAGTCTGTAGCACCACCCTCAAATGAGCGGCATGCTCCTCCTCGCTCCGAGAGTATAAAAGGATGTCATCTATAAATACAATCACGAACATATCCAAGTACGGCTTGAACACCCTATTCATCAAGTTCATAAAGCTGTAGGAGCATTCCTTAGTCCAAAATACATAACCTCAAACTCATACTACCCATACCACGTCCTGAAGGCTGTCTTTGGGATGTCGCTCTCCCGAATTCTAAGTTGATGATACCCGAATCTGAGATCTATTTTTGAGAAACACATGGAACCCTAAAGATGGTCAAACAAATCATCCATCCTGGGTAAAGGATAACTGTTCTTAATGGTGAATTTGTTTAATTGCCGATAATCAATACATATTCGAAGAGAACCATCTTTCTTTCGGATAAAGAGAACTGGTGCACCCAATGTGGACTTTCTCGGTCTAATAAAACCCTTATCTAACAGGTTCTTCAACTGCTCTTTCAACTCTTTTAGCTCGAGTGGAGCCATTCTATAGGGAGGAATAGATTAGGCTGCACGTCGGGAAGAAGGCCAGTACAAAAATTGATCTCCCGCTTGGGAGGGATTCCCGGTAAATCATCTGGAAAGACCTTTGGATACTCACGTACTACTGGAATTGACTAGATAGTCAGGGTCTCTGGCTCAACATTCTTAACCCTAACTAGGTGGTACACACAACCTTTAGAAATAATCTTTCTAGCCTTAAGCTAGGAAATGAAACGACCTATAGGCACAGCTAAACTACCCTTCCATTTTAAGACTGGCTCACTTGGAAATCTAAAATCTATTGCCCGAGTTCTAAAATTAACGGAGGAATAACATGAAAATAGCCAATCCATGCTGAGGATAACATCGAAATCATTCATGCTAACTCTATCAAATCTGCTGAGGAGACTTTCTGAAGAACTGAGACTTGGAAACCTCTATATACGCATCTAGTTATAACTGAATCACCTACTGGAGCAGAGACTGAGAAGGGTTCTTCCAAGACTTCGCGACTGACTCTGAGCTACTGACTATATAAGGTGTCACAAAAGACAAGGTAGCCCCCGGATCTAAAAAAGCATAAACATCAACATGGAAAACTCGTAACATACCAGTGACCACATCCAGGGATACATCTTACTCCTAGCGGGATTCTAAGGCATGAATCTGTTATAGCGCTGACCGCCACCTATACTAGTAGATGCCCCCTGATGTGTTGAGCGTACGAGTGGGGATGTGAAACTAGATGCTGGGCCTCGACCCCCATCAAGATCTTTTATTGCTTCTAGGAAATCTCTGAGCATGTGTCCGGGCTTCCCACACCCGAAATAAGCTCTTATACCCGCTAAACACTGACTAGTGTGACCCCGGCCATACCTACAGCAAGCTGGAATGCTAGAATCTGTGGGTCTATTGCTCTGAACCCTAGAGCCTGATGTTCGCCGCCTCTGATCATGCCTCAGTCTGGATGGCACACTCAATGCTGAAGATGTTGGGGATGATGATCTCTGGTGGGTCTCTTGTCGATGCCCACAACTTAACCTCCGCTGTGAGAATATGTGACTATTAGTCCTTGCCCTATTGGCCTCCCTCTCTCTCATATATGATGCCTCCATCTGTTGGGTGTGCAATAAAATCCGAGGGAAGTCCATGTCCTGGTGAAGCATATCGATCCTTCAATCCTTATCTGAATTGCCCGCTACTCCATGAACGAACCTGCTCTCCCACGCCCTTTGATCAGCCACTAACTCTGGGGCGTACTTTTGT
This sequence comes from Datura stramonium, assembly GCA_018107945.1. NCBI lineage: Eukaryota > Viridiplantae > Streptophyta > Magnoliopsida > Solanales > Solanaceae > Datura > Datura stramonium. The sequence continues at coordinate 124,119 of JACEIK010000427.1, read as the reverse complement.
AGGCTAGTATGAAGAATGAAGAAAAGATTGATGAGGAAAAAGAGGAAAAGGATGATGAAATCCTCCCCCATGCTGATGATGAGGCGGGCATGAAGGCCCCGAATGATGATTGGGTTGAATCAAGAATCCCACCCCCTTATCCACAACGGCTGACTAAGAAAAGTAGGATGACTAGTTTTGAAAGTTTGTTGACATGTTTAGCAAGTTGTCCATAAATATACCGTTAGTGGATGCTTTACTCCAAATGCCCGGTTATGCAAAGTTTATAAAGATTTGTTGAAGAAGAAAAAGGTAATTTGATGCAGGAAATAAAGAGAAAACGCACCATTTTAGTGTGGTGATGATGAGTAATCTTGCCCCTAAAAGGGAGGATCCCGGAGCTTTTACAATCCCATGCACAATTGGGATATGTGTGTTTGAAAAGGCCCTATGTGATCTCGGCTCCAGCATTAATTTGATGACCCTACTCATCTTTGAGAAATTGGGACTCGGAAGCATGAAACCGACGTCAATGAGGTTGCTAATGGCAGATAGGTCAATAAAAAGACCGGTGTGGGTGCTATAAGATGTGTTGGTAAGAGTGGAAAAGTTTATTCTACTGGATGATTTGGTTATTTTGGATTGTGAGATCGATGCAGAGGTTCCCATCATTTTGGGATGACCATTGTTGGCTATGGGGAGAGCCGTGGTGGACATGGAGCTTGGAAAGTTAAAATTTCGAGTTGGAAGTGAGGAGGTCACATTCAAGGTGTGTCCATCAGCCAAAACGCCTCCGGAATGCAAGGTGATTAGAATATTGCAAAATGACAATAAGGAAAAAGGATTGGAGCTAAAGGAGACGGAGTCGGATGATGAATCATCGGAAAAGAGATGTTGAAAAAAATGGGTCTACGTCATGCCACGACGTTAACTAAGGAACTTGTTGGGTGGCAACCCAAGTGTTTAGTGAATTATTTGATGTTTTTGTTGTTTTTGTTTGTGTAGGAGCTGTGAAATGAGGAACAAAGGGAGAAACAAACCATGAAGGAAGGAACGGCGAGGGATCGACAACCCGCCAGTCCAGAAACATGAACCGCTCATGAATGTGAGCACAAAGAAGAAGGCCGATGACACGCCGGTTGAAGTGTGAAGTTATTACAAAATGGAATTTAAAAAGTTGGCCCACAAAATCCCAAATACTTGACCAAACACCCTATTCTGCAAATATTCTCACAATTCCCTTTTTCCCAACACTTTTTCATTCCATTTTTGTCTTTCCATTACCCAACATCACTATTCCCCATTTTCATCCATATTCAACCCGTCCAATTTCCCACCTTTCCACCTTCTCACTTCCCACCAATACACCCACATTAAACTCTCCACCTTCCCCTCAACCTATCACACTTCGATTCTTCACCTATTTCACTAACACACTCACTATACACACACTCCCTACACTACATCTATCTCAAGGTGCCATTCCAAGATTTAGTTAAGCTCTTTTTGAAGTGCAAGTGTGTGCAAGCAATCTTCCAATTTGTAATAATTTTCTTGCCCTTGACTTGATTTTATTGTTAAAGCTTAACTCTTTAGGAGTAATACTTTGGTTCCCTTCCTTACTGAATTTTTGGATGAGATATGCTGTTGAATGGAATGGGGATGTGCTTTTGTGTGTGAAATCCTGAAAATGGCGAAGTCTAAGTAACCCATTTGCATAAAGCACGACATTTTTCCCGATGATAGACCGCGATGACGCTATTCTTAAGGGCTAAATTCCATGACAATGGAGTGGTGTTGCTTTTATTATGTTTGATGTGAGTGTGTGTTAATGGGTGCCTATAAATAGTGAATTAAAATTTGGGGACGACAGGGTCTGACGATTCGCCGGTTAGATTCAGCGAATCGCCGATGGAGCACCGGTTTACTTTGAAAATTGGCTCAGGCCACTGAGTGGATCCCGCGCTACATCAGTGGTTCACGAACTTGGACCGGTGATTCGCTGCTTAAACCGCCGAAACCCCCCTCAATAGCCTAGTTTTATGTAAGGCATCGACTGGTAATCGGAAGTTCGCAAAATTCCTTCTACGAACTACCTGTCCTCTGCCGGTACTACTGGTTCTTTAAATGATTTTTTAGTTTTCCCTTGTTTCTCATCTCTCCCTTAGTCTTTTTTTATTTCATTTCTCTTTTCTCTTCAAATAGATGTCACTAACATCCTTATTGCAGAAAACCAAACCATGTCTTCTTCAAGAAACACTGGAAAGGAAAAAGCCCTTGCCTCATCTGCTAGCAAAGGCAAGGGCAAGGAAAAGGTTGCCCCACCACGGGCCAACACCAAGGAGGCAATAATTTTCTGCGTCCCAAACATGCAAGAGAACTATGTTATTTGTCAAGGTCTAGCAATCATTGTGGAGAAGTTGTTTTATTTAGTAGGGTTGAAAGGTGATTTTCCCAACATAACCATGCAGTTAACCAACAGGCAGTGGCATATATTTTCCAACCCTCTTCCATCCTACTACCCCAACCTGGTCACAGAATTCTATGCCTCATATTAGGCTCGACAAGAGAGTATACAACACAGGGGCAAAGTGGATGATTTCCCTTTCTTGCCATTAGTGATTATCCGGGGAGTGGAAGTTGATATAACCCCGACGACCATAAATTACCTATTCTTGTTGACTCCACTACGGAATATATGGCATAGGTGGCTGATATGAAGGATCGATTAGCTTGGGTAGGCCGCATCATAGCTGCTGGTAATCCCGCACAACCACATCCATTCCCACCATCAAATTCTCTCCCAATACTTGAATTCTTCTTTTCCGAGCTTAATCAAGTGAGAAAAGTAAATCCACATTTGCAACTATGGATAATCAATTATAAATTTGAGAGAACTCAATAGATTTACACTAATTAAGAAATATTAAGATGAATCTAGCAATACCCAATCTAATTAAGCACCCATCATCACACACCTGTAGTTGATGATTTAGCTACTCATCATTAAGAAACTAAAGACTATATTCATCAATAAACTCCATGATTTCATTAGTAAAAGCTAGCAAAATCAAACTAAAAATATGTCTAAAATAATGATTATACCTTGCTAATGGAAGAAGAAGAAAATAAGAAAAGCAATATTCAACAATCTCCTCCAATGGAGTTCTTCTCTTTTCAAGGAAAATGTAATGTTCAAAAAGCTAAAAATTATAAAAGTTCTATACTGAGTACTTTCTTCTTGACTATATACAAAAATAGGGCAACCAATATCCTCTTTTTTCCTATGCTAGATGTAATTACCTCTGTTCAAGCGTTTTGTCACTTGTGGATAAGCCAGCGTTTCATCGGTTCAATTCCACGAACCATCGTCCATTATCTGCTGCACATCTAGTGATTCTCTTAGACCATTTAGTGACACCTTCGACGGTTTGCGGGCCTTCATCCTCGATCCGCCGATTCATTTACTCCTTGGACCAAAAAGTGCGGGCACCTGTAGAATATTTGCCCTGCGAGTCGCCGGTTAATGTCCATGGCCGCCTGTTGAACATTATCCTCAGGTCAGTGGTCATTTGGGCATTTCCCCGGTGTCCTCTAGTGTAGTATTGTTTTTCACCTGATTTCATCCTTTTTACTCCACTTCTTGCTCTTTTCTCTTCAACTTAGATACACATAAAAAGGAAAAAAGGGCATAAAATTCATCTAAATGACTTGAAAATTAAGCTAAAGCTCATGCTCAAGAGCCTAATGAGTTGGTAAATTACCAACTCATCAAACCCCTAAACTTGAACTATTGCTTGTCCTCAAGTAATGCAATTCTCTTCAATTAAGAAATATGCCACTCCACAAGAGTTTAAACACGAATGACCACTTAATCCATGACAACCCAAAAAATGCTCACTAACTCATCGAAAAAAAGAAGCAAATTCCCTAAATAAATTAGAGAAAAATATATGGAAACATTTCAAGAGGCCACCACAATTCAAGGGCATGATTCACAAATTCTTTCATATTGCTAAACAAGGGCATGGCTTATCCAAAGAAATACACATAGCATCTCAATTCATAATCACTGCACATTCAAAGCTTGCCTTAGAGCTTACACTACTCATGCCTTAATCACACCTTTACCTTAGTGCAAGTGTGTCCTCAAAAGGAATGATGCCACTCACCAAGGAGAGAATCCCTTTTTCTACCATGAATTTGCACACACATGGGGGATTTTAGAAAAATATAGTCACACTCACTCTCCCAAAAGAAATCTTCATGCACACAACTCGACCCATAGGCTTGCCTTTTGTGTAATTTGCCGCTAATTTAGAGCAACTACACTAAAAATCAATTAGGACTTATAGGTCATGATGAAGGTTAGGAGTAAGGGTAAGACAATTATTTGGCTCTAGTGACTAGATCCTCCCTAATATCTTAATGTGAACACTTCAGCCCTTCCAATCTGACTTTCCATGTATTTAGACTCCTCCTCGTAACGTGGTGGCGATGATTCTCCTTTAAACTGCATTGGACCTTGCATTCCTATAGCATTCACAACCTTAGGCCCAGCCCCCATCACATGTTTAGTCATTAACTCCAGCTGAGTCATCATTTTAGCAAGATTTTCATCTCACTCTTCATCTCTTTTTCGCATTTTAGCTGTCAATGCACTAGAACCCCTATCATGTGATGATACATGAGTCTCCCTAGTATGCCATGCCTGAATTGTATTCTTCATTCTATCCAATAGATCCTTAGCTAACCCATACGTCTGATCCATAATTGATCCTCCAGTTAAATTATTGGCAACAGATTTGTTAATAAAGTCTAGGGTCCGGTAATAGCTTTGTTGGAGTACTCCATCGAGGAGACCATGGTTAGGGCAAAGGGACACATTCTTCTTGAACCTTAACCATGCTTCATGTAAAGGCTCCCCTGGCTCTTGCCTAAAGTTTGTAATGTCATCCATCAGCTGCAACATCTTTGAGGGAGGGTAGAAATGACCCAAGAATGCACCAGTCAATTCTTACCACGAGGTGATACAACCTAGAAGAAGCTCGTCTAACCACATATTAGTCTCTCCCATTAGGGAGAATGGAAAGAGCCTTAACCTGATAGACTCTTGACTGATATTTGTTATGTTGAACGGTTGGAAAATTTCTAAGATATTTCTCAAGTGGTTGCTTTCATATTTACTCGATTTTCCACCGAAGAGTCCTTTAATCTGTAACAAGTGTAACATTGTACTTGTAACATAAAATGATACATTCCCTACTGTGTCTAGTAGGCGAGTAGCTCCTACAAATTCAGGCATAACCGGATTATCCTCCTCATGCTCCATGTGACATTCAACTGAACTGTCTCCTGCTTGCGAACGATGGCTCATATGAACTTACCGTAACAACCAACAGCAAATCAATGTCAATATCTAAGATTCAAGATTAACTCAAATTAACAAAAACCACAAGGATATCAAGCACTAGTCCCCGGCAAAGATTCCATTTTTGATAACGCTTAATTACACTCCTCGTTTAGAGATACGTGATCGTTGTATCAAAACAAATATTTCGACAGATGTTGGGGTTAAATCCTACAGAGACTAATGAATGATTTGCATAAGCTTTGGTTTAGGAAATTTGATTTAATTCGCACCAATTAAGGAAAATAAAACAATAAATTTTTTTGGGGTAAATGGAGTTAATAAAATTGTGGATTTCAAACCAGCTTGTCAAAATAGCAAAATAACAAAAATTGAAAGACAATAATGAGAGAAGACTAAAGGTATGGTGTAGATGGGGTGCTAATCAAATAAGGATATGCTAGCTCATCAAATCATTGCCAATAAGTGCAAATAACTTTGGGCAAGATGGCATCCTATGTTTTTCAACCTCATAGATTCCTTTTCCTTGAGTCCTTTCGAAACTCAAGATAAAATTTAATTTGCCTAATAGAGTTTTGGTTAATAGCATAGCTATTTATAGCTATCAACTACTAATTAGGATTATGATCATGGGTTTTGGCTATTTCTAGCCCAACTCCACACAATCACATCCATTCCCACCATCAAATTCTCTCCCAATACTTGAATTCTTTTTTTCCAAGCTAAATCAGGTAAAAAAATTAAATCCACATTTGCAACTATGGATCATAAATTATAAATTTGAGAGAACTCAACAGATTTACACTAATTAAGCAATATTAAGATGAATCTAGCAATACCAAATCTAATTAAGCACCCATCATCACACACCTCTAGTTGATGATTTAGCTACTCATGGTTAAGAAACTAAAGAGTATATTCAACAATAAACTCCATGATTTCATTAGTAAGTGCAAGAAAAATCAAACTCAAAATATGTCTACAACAATGGTTATACCTTGCTAATGGAAGAAGAAGAAAATAAGAAAAGAAATATTCAACAATCTCCTCCAATGGAGTTTTTCTCTTTTCAGGGCAAAAGTAATGTTCAAAAAGCTAAAAATTATAAAAGTTCTGTACTGAGTACTTTCTTCTAGACTATATACAAAAATAAGGCAACCAATATCCTCTTTATTCCTATGCTAGATGTAATTACCTCTGTTCAAGCATTTTGTCACTTTTGAGGGAGCCGACGTTTCGCCGGTTGCATTTCGCGAAGCGCCATCCATAATATGCTGCAACATCCAGTGAGACCCCAGGACAATTTGGTGACACATTCAGCGGTTTTTGCCACGCCCCCAGTTTATACCCTAGATGAAACATGGTACTGAGAGTCAGAAGTAACCCCAAGTCAACTAATGGTCTATCATATACTGGCATTCTAGGTAAAATATAGCGGAAGCTTTGAAATAATAAAATAAAGCATTTTATGAAAAAGAACTAGATCATAAGTTTAATACAACTGGAAGCAAAGCTGAAAATATGAAAACTCTGTCTGTGTCTGAAAGCCATATATCTGATTAGTTGCTGGGACAAGCCCCTAGATAACTCCAATTCTAATTCAAAGAAAATAATCCTCATCCTCGAAGAACGAGGACTCACCAATGAATGCAGCTGAAAATCTTGAAGGCGAACTGCTAACGGGGCTGAGACTGAGATCCTGCAGTTGTATCATAAAACGATACAACATTAAAGGTATGCGTCAGTAATTTGAATGTACTGAGTAAGTAGGGGAAACTATACACAAGGAGTAAAATAACTTAATTGGAAAGACATGCAATGACCAGCTTAAAATGCTAAAGCTGAATATCTGTGATAAATTGAGATGGTCAAAATGACCCTGTCTGATGGTCAAAGAAATGCCCTACATCTGAGATACTAATCTGAAATACTATACTGAATTGACTAATCTGAGACAGAACTGAGCTTACTAGTGGGAGAGTCTATAACCGACATATAACCACGTGAGATAGACGTGGAGTCTAATGTATACACACCATCAGTAGGACCTAATATAGCTTGTCGGGGTATAAAGGAATGAACTGATTGATCACAGGTCTAGGGCCATGAGGTCAATAAAATATATCCTATGATGGCAACGTAGTTTTGGGAATTTGGGTTCGCTAGAACCCCGGTCCGCTAACTGCTAAGTCCTACTCCCACTGGATAGTCTTAGACTGACTACTAAGCTAATAGATCGAAACTGGGGCCCAAGTCTAAGTTAGGAATACCTATCTGGAAACACCCTGAGAGTCTTATCGGACCGAATTTTGTAACTGCGTTCTAAGACTGGTAGAGCTTGTTAACTAGAAGCATCGTAACCATGTAAAGAACAAACTGTAATCTAAGTTAGGGTCCTAAGGACGGCCAAAGCTGCTTATCTAAAAGTTTTATGACTGCCTTAAGAACCACTAAAATCTGATATTGAGTCTAATGATGATAATTGGGAGGTATCACATACACCTCTAGGATTAACTATAGTCAAACTGATAAGTTGACATTTTTCTGGACAACACTGAGGTTGCTAATAAATCTGATAATACTAGACTGACATGATTCATACTGAGATTTTTACACAAATTAAATATATGTGCTTCCCAAAACTAATGGAACCATGCTACTGGGAAAACTAGTTCAACCCACAAGTTTCTAATTTCTGCTGAACTGAGACTAGGGTTGAATTATGCTACTAACTGCAATCTTTCACAATTTCTAGAAATAGGGAATAAATACAAAATCTAAAATCATGAAAAATATTCCCTTTGAATCCACAAAGAAATCTGTCTGCAAACTTTTCACATTTCTAAACTACAGGGCTATAACTGATAGAGAAGAAATTAGACAAGGGTTTTAGGGACAAAAGGGAAGAACTATTCCCTTATTGAATTCCCATATACATGACAAAGAAATCCAAAGAAATCCCTTGAGAATATGAGGAGAAGTGGACTACCCTAGTTCTTGCTCTGAGAGCTCCTAAGAGAATTTATGATTGTTTTCTAAAGGTCTAAGTGGGGAATTAGGGAGAAGAACCATTTAATCCCTCTAAATCCATTAATTTAAACATAAAAGACATAGTTTAGGAACTAAATAGGTGGTAAATTACAAAAATAACCCTGAATTATTAAATCTGAAAACTGTCAGACAGGGTCCCAATGGGTCACTCAATGAGTCGTTGGTTGTGACCTCTCGTTGGTCCCAATGCGTGGGACTAGAAAACATTACATTTGGTGACGGGGGTCACCACGACTCATTGGATGAACTAACGAGTCATTTGTTCCTCCCGTGGTCACTGCAAGAGGAAACTTGGAGGGGTTGATGATGGGTGACACGACTCATTGGTAGACCCAACGGGTCATTGTGTCCATTCGTTATGCTTACTGGAATAATTCCTAAAAATCTCAAACTTGACACGATGGGTGGTGACCCGTTGTTTTCACTCATCATAACAGGAATAGGTTTCTAGGGTCTCACCTAACGACTCACACAACGGGTCATTGTTTCTGACAACGACTCGTTGATTGAATTGTGGGATCCTGGAATGAAGTCTTGTGCTGGGGAACCAATGAGTGATAGGACGAATCGTTGTTTCTCACAACGGCCCATTCCTTGTCTTGTGGGTTCATGGATGATCAAGAAAGGCTAACCAAGACTGACATAATGAGTCGTTGGAGCTGATCACGACTTATTGTTTCATTTGTTCTGAGGCCCTTTTTATGGTTTTTCTTCTCGATTTGCTTGCAAGGTCTGAGTCGGGTCTAGGAAAGTTTTGAGGTGAAACAATATCTCCCCCTTGGGATCATTCATCCTCGAATGAAGACTAAAGCTGCAGGAAAACTAGGAAAAGAGCTGAAATTTCTACACTAAGACTATGAGCTGGTTTTTGAAGAAGTAACTGACTCCGAATTAACTTAACCATGCTAGCATGGCTAATGCAACTATTATTGTCACGAACCAAACGGAGGCCGGATCATAGACACTAGGACTTAGGAATTACGGAAAGACCCTTACTGAAATCGCAGGAAAACACTGCCAGGTGGTCCTAACATATATTCACTGGGGGAAACGACTGTCATGTTGCTCGTTGAGTCCACCGACTGCATGGACCCCTAGGCTCATAACAAATAACCACATGACTCTTTACCTAACCCAACAAGTCATGGCCAGCTTCTGTCAAGTACACTGGTCTGACCTCCTCTATTTCCTTCTCCTATGCCCCACAGTTGACCTAACGACTCGTGGGGTCTGACCAGGAGTCGTTGCCACATCCATGGGGAAGTCTTTTACTCCAAACATCCCAACTCTCCCCTGGCCTCCCCACGAGTCACCTGCTGACTCGTGGCCTGTCCTCACGAGTCGTCCAACAACTCATTTTGTGCCCGCAACACCAGTTTTACATTTTCCCCGTTTTGACTGCTAGGTCTGATCCTTGGGTTCCCAGTGTATAACAATATATCCCTGTTGGGAACATTCATCATCGAATGTTATAACACACAAAAAACTCAGAAACACGCAATCACCATATGCGAATACTGATTATTTAAACCGAAAATTGACGGAATGACTACCTCCAAAAAGTACTACATAGTTAGATTGAATTCAGACCTCACATACATCTACCATAACATAAATAAAACTTGTGCACCTGAACTTAACATGGAAATGATTAGAGAATTAGGGAAAAAACTGATACCTCAAACTAAAACAGAGTCAATACGGAACAGGTGAGGGTATTTAGCTATCATAGCTGCTTCAGCTTCCCATGTAGCTCCCTCAACATGTTGATTTATCCATAAAACCTTTACCAAAGCTACTTCCTTGCTCCTTAGCTTTCGAACCTGACGATCCAAGATTGAAACTGGAATTTCCTCACAACTGAGGCTATCTCCCAACCAACGCTTTCCACCGGGACAACTAAAGATGGATCACCCAAGCACTTTTTCAAGAGCGATACATGAAAGACGAGATGAACTGAAGATAACTCTGATGGCAAGTCCAAGTCATATGCTACCTTACCAAGTCTTCTCATAACCCGGTAGGGACCAACATCGCGGGGACTAAGTTTTCCTTTCTTTTCGAACCGCATGACTCCTTTCATGGGACACACATTCAGAAATACCCAATTGTCCACCTCAAACTCCAACTCTCTCCTTCTCATATCAGCATATGAATTTTGACGACTCTGAGTGATTTTCATCCTGTCCCTTATCAACTGAACTTTTACCATAGCCTCATGAACCAAATCAGGTCCTATCAGAGCTGCCTCACCAACCTCAAACCATCCGATAGGCGATCTACACTTCAACCCATAAAAAGCCTCGGACGGTGCCAAGTGGATGCTGGAGTGATAGTTGTTATTGTAAGAAAACTCGATCAAGGGCAAGTGATCATCCTAAATACATTTAAAGTCCATCACAAAAGATCTCAACATGTCCTCGAGAGTATAGATTGTTCGCTCTGCCTGACCATCTATTTGCGGATGAAATGTTGTGTTGAGCTTAACCTGAGTCCCAAGCCCTTTTTGGAAAGACCGCCAAAACTGAGAGGTAAATTGAGTGCTTCGATATGAGATAATAGACAAGGGTACTCCATGCAATCGCACCAACTCCCGGATATATAGTTTGGCATAATCATTCACTGAATCTATGGTTTTGACTGGTAGGAAGTGTGCAGCCTTGGTCAACCTGTCTACCACCACCCAAATAGAATCATAGTGTCGGCGAGTATGAGGTAGGCCTGTAATGAAATCCATTATAATCTCTTCCCACTTTCAAGTGGGAATGCTAATATCCTAAAGTACGCCTCCCTGCCTTTGGTGCTCGACTTTCACTTGCTGACAGTTCGGGCACTTGGCTACGAATTTTGCAAAATCCTTCTTCATGCCATTCCACCAATATATTTCCCTCAAATCAGGTACATCTTGGTGGCACCCAGATGGATAGAATACCTGGATCCATGTGCCTCATGCAATATCCAGTCCCT
>JACEIK010000427.1:14067-77451 GCA_018107945.1 Datura stramonium | reverse complement strand
CGTACAATTTACATGAGAATGTACACACATTATTGGACAAACAAGTCAAAAGCTACACATTTGAGTATCAATTTGGCATATAAATATGCCCCTTATCACTAACCAGTGGGACTAACTGGATAGTTGGGGTCTCAGAGTTGGAATCTTTGAACCGAACTAGATGATAAATACACCCTTTGGAAATAATCTTTATGGCCTTAAGGTATGAAATAAATCGACCCTTAGGCGTTGAACTACTGCCCATCCAATCTAACACAGGATCATTAGGGAACTGAAACCTGACAACCCTAGTTCTTCAGTCGACTGAGGCATAACCGGAGTGTAACCAATCCAAGCTAAGAATAAGGTCAAATTCAACCATGTCTAACTCTACAAGATCAACTGGAATGACCTTATTAAAGATTGAGACTGGGCAGTTCCAATACACCCAACTAGCTCTAATTGACTCGCCAACTGGAGTGGAGACTGAGAATGGTTCTGAGAGGACCTCTGGACTGATATCGAACTGAATTGCTACATAGGGAGTCACGAAAGAAAGGATGTCTCCTGGATCTAGTAGAGCATACACATCTAGATGAAAAAGGCGTAACATACCCATGAATACGTCAGGTGAGCTCTCCTGATCCTGATGAGAGGAAAAGGAATAAAAATAGTTTTGGTGCTGGCCGCCATCCGTACATGAGGTGTTGACCTGTGGAGTTGGTTGGCTTGTTGGAGATACTGAAGTAGTGGATTGTGATCTCTATTGTCCTGCTGATGGGCATTCTTTGAGCCGATGACTGAGTTGTCCACAACCAAAAACACCCTCTCGACCCTGAAGCCACACTTAGGGAAGAATCTAGGATTGTGAGCCAGATGCTCCACCCCTCTGATCCTTGCGGGACCGGAAGGTAGGGGAACTAACTGAAGTGGGTGTTGGAGCCCTCTGTTGCTACTACTGTTGTGGGCGGCGACTACTGCCAGATCTCTAATGGCCATAATCTGACTGGTCGGTCCTTGCCCATTTGTTCTCCTGCTCCAGTTCTTTTAATTTTTTTGCCTCAATTTGCTTGGCATTAACTATGAGGCTGGAGAGATCGATGTCCTTGATAAGCATTGTATTCTTGCACTCCTCGAGGACCAAGTTCGACACTCCACTAAAAAATTTCAACATATGAGCCCTTGTCTCGGCTACCATCTCTGGAACATATTTAGACAACTTGGTGAACTCAAGTGCATAATCTTCCACCATCCAATTTCCTTGTTTTAGATTCAAGAATTCTGTCACATTTGCTTCCCTGAGCTCTCAAGGGAAGAATCTGTCTAGGAAGGTTGTAGTGAACCCCTCCCATTCCACCAGTCCTTCTCCCGCTTGTCTTCCCTCCTCCCATTGCTCGTACTAGATCTGGGCTACCCTTTTTAGCTCGTAGTCAGCCAAGTCGGCACTCTCCGAGAAAGCTACAACCATAATCTGGGTGATCTTCCTAATATCATCCATGAACTCCTATGGGTCCTCCCCCACCATAGATCCGTGGAAAACTGGAGGCTTCATCCGAGTGAAGTCCCAAACTCGGGCAGCTGCTGCGGACCCATTGTTGTTGATCAGAACCACCTGCTGTTTCACCTGATTGGTCACTATCTACACAAGCTACTAAATAGCTACCCTGAACTCTACAGTGGACACTGAGTCATCCTGAGGTGCTGTTGGAGCTGGTGGGGCAGGTTGGTGGGCGTTACCAGCTCTTCTTCCGTTAACACATCGTGGAGGCATGACTTCACTGAAACGAATTAGAGCATGAGTTAGGAGAGAATTTCTGGAATTAAATTTCATATACAATAAAGAATATGAATGAAAGGGAGTTTTCCTAATAACATATCGTAGCCTCCCTGACATAAGTGTGGCATGCTTCGCAACCATGAAAAGGACTCTACTTGATGCGACTTTAAGACATCCAAGGATAATCTAATGCTAGTGCTCTGATACCAAGTTTATCATGCCCCGAGTCCACACCCTAGACGGAACACGGTACTTGGAGTCACAAGTAACCCAAGTCAACCCATGGTCTATCATAACACTGACATTTTGAATAAAGCATAGAGAAAGCTTTAAAGTAATAATATAAAACATTTATGAAAATAAAACCGAATCATAATGCTTAAAAACAACTGAAACAAAGCTGAAGGTTTGAAACTATGTCTATGTCTGAAAGCCAACAATAATTAGTGAGTTTCTGGGACAAGCCCCCAGCTAACTTCAAATCCAAAGAAATGAAATATAACTGAAATAAATAATCCTCATCCCGAAACGATGAGGACTCACCAATGATGCGGGATGAATATTCTAAGAAACATCGGCTAACGGTGTTGCTACTGAGAACCTGCAACTATATCATAAAACGATACAACATAAGAGGTATGCGTCATTACATTGAATGTACTAAGTAAGTGAGAGAAACCATAAACAAGGAATAAAATAACTGAACTGGAAAGACATGCAATGAAAAACTAAAATACCGAAAACTATATAACTATGATATACTGAGATGGCCAAAACGACCCTGTCCGATGGTTAGAGACATGCCCTAAATCTGAGATACTAATCTGAAATATTGAACTGAACTGGTCTGAACTGAGATATACCGAGTCTAAGCTGAACTGACTTGTGGAAAAGTTTATAACTGACATATAACCACATGAGCTAGATGTGAAGTCCGATGTATACACCCCATTGGTAGGACCCAATATACCTTGCCAGGGTATAAAGGCATGAACTGAGTGATCACAGGTCTGGGTCATGAGGCCAATAAATATAACCTATGGTGGCAATGTAGTATTGGGAACCTGGGTGCGTTGGAACCCCGTTCCACTCAGTGCTATGTCTTACTCCCATTGGATAGTCCTAGACTGACTACTAAGCTAATAGCTCAAAACTAGGGCCCAAGACTTCAACTAAGTCAGGGATACTGTCTGGGAGTACCCTGAAAGTCTTATCGGACTGGATTATGTAACTAGGTTCTAAGACTGGTCAGAGCTGCTTATCTGGAAGTGTCGTATCCGTCTAAAGAAAAAACTACAATCCAACACTAGGGTCCTAAGGCTGGTCAGAGCTGCTTATCTGAACGTATTATGACTGCCTAACAAACCACTAAAATCAGATGCTAAGCCTAATTCTGATACTGGGAGGCACTATTGATACCTCGAGATTTTTGTAGTCAAACTAATCAGCTAACATTTCTGAGTTGCACTGAATATTCTAACATTCTAACTGAAACTGAACTAACATGCATCTTACTGAAATTATAATACATACTAACAATATGGGAAATCCCCAACACTGATATAATCAAGAAATTTGGATAATTAATTAATTATGCAAGATTCTAGATTTTTGAATTTAAAAGCTAGGGCTAGAATTCACATTATAGGAAAAAGCATCAATATAGTCATAAACTGGTGGAAACGTATCTACATTTTACATGAATAATATTCCACATGAATTAGATGATATCTAGCTGACAACTAAATTCACATTTGATAACTCAGGGACTAGAACTGATAGAGAAACATAGAAAATATTTTGGGGACACAAGGGAAGAACTATTCCTTAGTTGAATTCCCACATACCTAGTTAATAATTTCTGGAGTAACTCCCTTGAGAATCGAAGAAGAAGTTGAATGACCTATCTCTGCTCTTGTTGCTTCCTAACTGATTTTTCTATGATTATACTTTGCGGGAAAAAGTGGAATGAAAGGGGAAAAGGTCATTCTACTCCTTTAACTCCCTCCTAAAGAAGCCCAAAATGATAGGGTTTTAAGATAAAGAGGCTGGGAAGTATAGAAATAACCCTGAAATAAGATCTAGAAATCTACCCGATAGGGTCCAACGAGCCTCAGAATGGGTCATTGGTCAAAACCACAACTCGTTGGAACCCACCGTTGGTCCTGGGTCCAAAAACCGTGCTCACTGGAAAGGGACCAATGGAGAATACCATGACTCGTTGGAATAATAGACGGGTCATTAGTGCCTCTGGTTGTTACTGGTAGGGAAACTGGGCCCTAAGACAACGGTCAACACAACAACTCATTGGTTGAACCAATGGGTTATCACATGGACTCATGGTCTACACTATTTGGGTTGGGAATGGGATACGAGTGGTAGCAACAGCTCATTTTTAGGAACCACGAGCCGTTAGTTCCTCTTGTTGCCTCAAGGAAGAGTCTGATAGGCTTATAAACTTGGGATCTGATGGATGACAGGACGACTCGTTGTTTCCACCAATGGGTCATTCTATGCCTGATTGTTCCCCCGAAGGGAATCTTCTATGCTGACAATGACTCAATCAATGGTCCGTTGGAGCTTACCACGACATGTTTTCTGGGTCGTTTTGCAATAAAATTTTCTATTTTTCCCTGATTTTTCTTACAAGGTCTGAGTCTGGTCTAGAAAAGTTTCAGGGTGTTACAGCTGTGGGGGCATTGGTTAGTTCGAAGGACATAACCACAAATTCTTAGTGACCATACCGAGTTTTGAAAGATGTTTTCGATATGTCACATTCTCTGACTCTCAGCTGACGATACCCCGACCTGAGATCTATTTTAGAAAAACAATTGGCTCCCTGAAGCTAATCGAACAAGCAATCAATCCGGGGTAGGGGATACCTATTCTTGACGGTAACCTTGTTCAACTGACGGTAATCGATGCACATTTTAAGGATACCATCTTTCTTTCGCATAAATAGTACTGGAGCACCCTAGGGAGAGATGTCGGGTATGATAAAACCTTTTTCAAGAAGGTCTTTTAGATGCTCCTATAACTACTCAAGCTCTGCTGGAGCCATTCTGTAAGGAAGGATGGATATGGGATGAGTGTCTGGGCGAAGGTCTATACCGAAGTTTATTTCTCGCTAAGGAGAAACTCCAAGAAGATCTTCGGGAAACACATTAGGGAACTCACTGACAATTGGAACTGACTGTATAGTCGGGGTCTTAGAGCTGGAATCTTTGACCTGAACTAGATTATAAATACACCCTTTGGAAATAAACTTTCTAGCCTTAAGGTAGGAAGGCGCTGAACTACTGCCCGTCCACTCTAAAGCTGGCCCATTAGGGAACGGAAACCTGACGGCCCTAGTTCTGCAGTCGATTGAGGCATAACTAGAGTGTAACCAATCCATGCCAAGAATGAGGTCAAATTAAACCATGTCTAACTCTACAAGATCAGCTGGAATGACCTTATTGAAGATTGAGATTGGGCAGTTCCTATACACCCGGCTGACTCTAATTGACTCGCCAACTGGGATAGAGACTGAGAATGGTTCTGAGAGAACCTCTAGACTAATATCAAATTGGATTACTACATAGGGAGTTACTAATGAAAGAGTGGCTCCTGGATCTAGTTGGGTATACACGTCTACATAGAAAAGGCGTAACATACCCATGACCATGTCAGGTGAGCTCTCTTGATCCGGATGAGAGGAAATAACATAAAAATGGTTTTGGCGCTAGCCACCATCTGTACCTAAAGTGTTGGCCTGTTGGAGCTGCTGAAGCGGTGTATTGTGTTCTTCCTTATCCTGCTGACGGGCATTCCTTGAGCTGATGACCAAGTATTCCATAACAAAAACATCCCTCTCGACCCTGAAGGCGTTCTCCTGGATGGTTCTTGCCACACTTAGCGCAAGCTGGGTAATTGTAGTGGTTGCTAATGCTATGACTCTAGGATTCTGAACCAGATGCTCCACCCCTCCGATCCTTGCTAGACCGAAAAGTAGGGGCACTTCCTGAAGTGGGTGCTAGATCCCTCTATAGCTGCTTCTATTGCTGCTATGGGCGGTTACTACCACAAGATCTCTGGTGGCCATAATCTTACTGGCCAGTTCTTGCCCATTTGTTCTCCCGCTCCAAGTCTTTTAATTTTTCTGCCTCAATTTGATGAGCATGAACTATGAGGCTGGAGAGATCGATATCCTTAATAAGCATTGCATTCCTGCTTTCCCTGAGGACCAAGTTCAACACTCCATTAACAAATTTCAGCATACCAGCCCTTGGCTTGGCTACCATGTCTGGAGCACATTTACAAAACCTGGTGAACTCCAGTACATACTCTTCCACCATCTGATTTCCCTGGTTCAGATACATGAATTCAGCCACTTTAGCCTCCTTGAGCTCCCGGTGAAAGAATCTGTCTAGGAAGGCTGTAGTGAACTCCTCCCATTCCACCGATTCAACTCCCATTGGTCTCCTATCCTTCCACTGCTCGTAGCAAATTTAGGCTACCCCTTTCAGCTAGTAGGCAGCCAAGACAACCCTCTTTGAGGAACTAACACCCATAATTCGAGTGATCTTTCTAATCTCATCCACGAACTCCTGTGGGTCCTCTCATACCTTAGATCCGTGGAAAATTGGAGGGTTCATCTGAGGGAAGTCCCGAACTCGAGCAACTACTGCGGACCCATTATTGTTGACCGAAACCACCTGCTGGTTCACCTGATTAGTTACTGTTTGTGCGTTAAGCTGGATAGCCACCCTGAACTCTACGGTGGACACTGAGTCGTCCCGAGGGGCTGTTGGAGCTGGTGGGGCAGGTCGGTGAGCGTTACCGGCCCTTCTTCTGTTACCACATCACGGGGCATGATTTCACTGAAATGAAATAAAGCACGAGTTAGGAGAGAATTTCTGGAATTGAATTTCCATGCACGATAAAGAGTATGAACAAAAAGGAGTTTTTTCCTAATAACATCTCGTAGCCTCCCCATCATAAGTGTGGAACGCTTCACACCCATGAAAAGGACTCTACTCGATGCAGCTTTCAGAGATCCTAGGATACTCTAAACCTAGTGCTCTGATACCAAGCTTGTCACGCCTCGAGTCTATACCCTGGACGAGAGACAGTACTTGGAGTTACAAGTAACCCCAAGTCAACCCATGTTCTATCATAACACTGGCATTCTGGGTAAAACATAGCGGATGCTTCGAAAAAATAAAATAAAGCATTTTATTAAAATGAACTAGATAATAAGTTTAATACAACTAGAAGCAAAACTGAAAATCTGAAAACTCTCTCTGTGTCTTGAAGCCATCTATCCGATGAGTTGCTGGGACAGGGCCCCCACTAACTCCAATTCTAACTGAAAGAAAATAATCCTTGTCCCCGAAGAATGATGACTCACCAATGAATGCAGCTGAGAACTCCTGAAGGTGAATTGCTAACCGGGCTGAGACTGAGATCCTACAGCTGCATCATAAAACGATACAACATAAAAGGTATGATTCAGTACTTTGAATGTACTGAGTAAGTAGGAGAAACCATACACAAGGAGTAAAAGAACTGAATTGGAAAGACAAATGACCAACTGAAAATGCTGAAGCTGAATATCTGTGATAAACTGAAATAGTCAAAATGACCCTGTTGATGGTAAAATACATGCCCTAAATAAGAGATACTAAACTAAAATATTGTACTGAACTGACTAATCTGAGACTGAACTGAGTTGACTAGTGGGAGAGACTATAACCGACATATAACCATGTGAGCTAGACGTGGAGTCCGATGTATACATGTCATGACCCGAACATAGACCCAGATTGCAATACGAGACAAGGAACCCCGAGAGACTCCAAGTCGACCTATAGCATGAACATACATCTAACTCAAAATCAATAAAGCAGAATACTAAGCATAACAGCATAGCGGGAGCATAAACATGACATAACATAGAAAGCGAAACGCATTTAATGCATGAAAACTGAATGCTACACATGGTCTGAAATCCTCTAAAATATCTGATGGGTTGATGGGACAACAACCCCGACTAACCCGACAAGTCTAGAAAAATGAACATAAAGAGATAACTGATATCAACTGGTCCTCATTGAATGAGGACTCACCAATGAGTTGGATGCTAACTCCGGGAACGAGCTAATAATGGTGTTGGGTCTGATGATCAGAGCCTGTATCATGAAACTATACAGCATAGAGTACGCGGTTAGTATGTGGAATGTACCGATTATGCAGGGTAAGTAAAAAATACATTTAACATACATAAAAAAACTCAAAAGATATCATAAGAGTGGGACAACATGGTCATAACATAAATATCATAATGTAATATAAGGCTCAAGGTTTATAAAACATTTGTAATCTGTTCATTATCATAGTCATAAGAGAAGCTTTACAAATCATAATTAGAGACAAAATAACATAAACATAGCAATGCATAAAAAGATGTGGTACAATGGGAGGAATCGTCATAACCGACACCATCATGGTAGAGCCTTACATGATGCCGCAACTATCTTACTCAAGTGGGCAGAGTCGTCCCGGGCATGCCAGGCCAGGGACATGCATTTTGTGATATCACAAAAGTGGGGATCCATTAATATTGTAATGTATCATAATGAACCTACACACGTAGTTATGAGACACCGATGTAGTCCTTTGAATGCAAGGCTACTCAGTGCTAGACACTTCTCCCAAAAACATGCACATTAGGCTCGTACGTAAATCATAAACATCATTCATGAGATTCATGTCCAAATAGATAATTAACATTGTTGATCCCTATTTACACAAATGTTTAGCCATGAATCAAGAGCCCATTAATCGGCCAACATCATAAATCGATAAATCATGAAATCCATATCATAAGTCATAAATCCTGCTTGAACATGTGGGCATTGCCCAATACTTTAGAAAGCTTGAAAATACTCAACTCACTTGAAAACATGATTATAAATACGAGTAACTTGAAAACATACTTTTCATCACTAATATTTCATCGTACATGAACATTCTTCATAAATCTCAACATTCATGAACATCTCGTAAATGGGCATTTGAGTTTATAAAGCTTGAAACATGATTTTAATGCAAAGGAACGTAAAACCTGCCCAAAATTCATAATGCAATAATAAAAATTCATTTAAATCATGCCCATGTAAAGAATTAGGAATTTTAAGCATTGGGTTAAAACCCCATAGAATCGACATAGGAATTTCTATGATTTAAAGAGAGATTGGGCATGGGTGTGAACGGATTTGCCCATTCATAACCTTACATACCTGATTAAAGCTGAATCTTACACTTCCTTGATTGCCTAAGAGGAATTTGGAAGAATTGGAAGGGCTTAAGCTTGATCTCCTCTCTAACTCCCTAACTTGCATGCATGGGTTTAGAATAGGATAGAATGATTAACCTATCTTAATAAACCCTAAAAATTTCTTAAAACAACGTAGTATAGGACCCTAAAGCATATGAATGGCGTTATACCCTTAATAAATTCGCAAAAAATAACTGCTCGTTAGTCCCCATGAGGAACCTAACGAGTCGTTGCCACCAATCACGGGTTGTAACATCGATCGTTAGGTACACCGTCAAGGTTTCACCTGGAACTCATAACGGGCCATCATACGACTCATTACGGTGACCATGATTCGGGTCACCAATATCATCTCCACTACCTCAAACCTCAGATCATTAGTTACCTGCCGACCACGATTCACCCAACGAATCGTGGTGTTTGACCACGACTCGTGGGGTCTATCCGTAAGGTATACTGCCACCTCAAACTCCTTCTTCGAATTTCCCTTGGCCACGGCTGACTAAACAGTCGTGGTGTCTGACCATGACTCCTGGTCATGCCCATGGTAACCCTATTAACAATTTCTTTTAATTCAAGTCAGTACCTCACCACGAGTCACCTCACGACTCGTGGTCTTCCCCACGGGTCACAGAACGACTCGTTCTTTGACTTAGCGCAGAATTTTCATTTTTACTCCGTTTCACTCTCGGGTCACATCTTAGGGCTTCTTGGGTCTTACAATATCTCCCCCTTAGGAACATTTATCCTCGAATGTTAAAAAACATACAGAAAATAGAGAATTCCAATCATCATACTCAAATACTAATCATTTAAGGTGAAAACTAACGGAATGACTAACTCTAATTTAAACTAAATGGCTGAACTGATTTCTTGAACCATATACACATCCATATACATGAAAGAAACTGGGTCACATGAACTAAACATGAAAACTAAATAGAGTACTAGGGAAAAAATCGAAACCTCAAGCTAGAACTGAGCCAGTAGAGAATAAATGGGGGTATATAGCCATAATGTCTGCTTCGGCTTCCCACGTAGCTCCTTCAACATGTTGATTCCTCCATCATGTCTACTTCCTTGTTTCTTAGCCTCCGAACCTGACGATCCAGTATTTCCACCGGAACCTCCTCGGTGGAACCTCCCATAACTAAGGCTGTCTTTCACACCGACACTGTCCACCAAGACAACTAGAGTCGGATTAACCAAACACTTCTTTAAAAGCAATACATGGAAAATAGGATGCATGGAAACTAATTCTGAAGGCAACTCCAATTCATATGCCACCTTGCCAACCCATTTCACTATCCTCTAGGGGCCAGCATAACGAGGGCTGAGTTTTACTTTCTTTCAAAACCGCATTACTCCCTTCATGGGAGACACCCAATCATCTACTTCGAACTCGAGTTCTCTCCTCCTCACATCGGCATATGACTTTTGGCGACTTTGAGTTGTTATTAACCTGTACAATTCTCCATAGTCTGATTGACTGAATCTGGTCCTATCATTGATACTTCACCAACTTCGAACCGACCAATAGGCGATTTATATCTCCGCCCATAGAGAGCCTCAAACGGAGCCATATGAATATTGGAATGGTAGTTGTATTGTATGAAAACTATATAAGAGACAAATGATCATCCTAACTAACTTTGAAGTCATCCACGCATGCTTTCAACATGTCTTCGAGAGTTTGAATTTTCTGCTCCGCCTGACCATCCGTTTGCAGGTTAAATGCTACGCTGAGCTTAACATGAGTACCAAGTCCCTTTTGGAACGACCTCCAAAATTGAGAGGTAAATTGGGTACCCCTGTCGTATATGATGGAAAAAGGCACTCCATGCAACCGAACTAGCTCTCGGATGTATAGTTTGGCATAATCCTCCACCAAATCCATGGTTTTGACTGGTAGAAAATGAGTAGCTTTGGTTAGCCTGTCTACAACAACCCAGATTGAGTCATATTATCGACGAGTGCGAGGCAAACCTATTATGAAGTCCATATTGATTTCTTCCCACTTCAAAGTAGGAATAATGATATCTAGAAGCACACCACCCGGTCTCTAATGCTCGACCTTCACTTGCTGAAAATTTGGACACTTAGCCATAAATTCGACAATGTCCTTCTTCATGCCATTCCACCAATAGACTTCTCGTTAATGACGATACATCTTGGTGGCACCTGAATGGATTGAATACCTAGATCCATGGGCCTCGTGCAACATCCGGTTCCTCAAATAACCAAAATCCAAAACACATAAGCGACCTTGGTGTTGAAGCACACCATCTCCCTCTTTGGAGAAGACCTCTACCTTATCATTCTAAACGACCTCCTTAAACTTTACCAAAATAGGGTATTCGTCTTTCCTAGCTTTTAAATCAGTCACCAAGTACAATTTTGATCCGTTCTGAACTATAACACTGCCATCGGTCAAATCAACCAACCAAACTCCCAACCTTGCAAGTCGATGCACGTCTTTCACCGGCTCCTTCTTTCCCTCATCTACACGGGACACACTTTCCATGGAGAGTCTACTAAGTGCATCTGCTACTACATTTTCTTTCCCTTGATGGTAAAGCACACTCATATCGTAATCCTTAAGTAGATCTAACCACCTCCTTTTTCGAAGATTGAGATCCTTCTAGGTAAGCACATATTGTAGACTCCTATGATTTGTAAACACATCCACGTGGACCCCATACGAATAATTTCTCCATATCTTCAAGGAGAATACCACTATGGCCAATTCAAGATCATGGGTCAGGTAATTCTTCTCATGAACTTTCAGTTGTCTGGAGGCATATGTCGTAACTTTTCCATGCTGCATCAATACACACCCAAGTCCGATCCTCGAAGCATCACAATACACCATGAACCCATCGGTACCCTCGAGTAGGGTTAACACCGATGCTGAGTTAAGTCGGGTCTTTAACTCCCGAAAGCTTCTCTCGCAAGCTTCCAATCATTGGAATTTCACCTTCTTTTGGGTCAATTTGGTCAAGGGTGCTACAACTGATGAGAAACCTTCAATAAATATTCTATAATGGCCAGATAAGCCCAAAAAGCTCCATATATCTGAAGGATTCACCAGTCTAGGCCAATTCTTCACCACTTCTATTTTCTTAGAGTCCACTTTTATACCCTCACTTGATACAACACAGCCTACAAATTCCACGGAGTCCAACCAAAATTTGCACTTGCTGAATTTAGCATATAGCTGGCTATCTTTGAGAGTTTGTAGCACCACCCTTAAATGAGCGTCTTGCTCCGAGAGTATATCAGGATGTCATCAATAAACACAATCACGAGCATATCCAGGTATGGCTTGAACACCCTGTTCATCAAGTCCATAAAAGATGAAGGAGCATTCGTTAGTCTAAAAGACATAACTACAAGCTCATAATGACCATATCGCGCCCTAAAGGACGTCTTCGGGATGTCGCTCTCCTAAACTCTGAGCTGATGGTACCCAAATTTGAGATCTATCTTTGAAAAACACTTGGGACCCTAAAGATGGTCAAATAAATCATCAATCCAGGGTAAAGGATACCTGTTCTTGATGGTGGCCTTTTCCAATTGTCGATAATCAATACACATACGAAGAGAACCATCTCTCTTTCGGACAAACAGAACTGGTGCACCCCACAGGGACTTGCTTGGTCTGATGAAACCCTTGTCCAAAAGATCCTTCAACTACTCCTTCAACTCTTTTAGCACAGGTGGATCCATTATGTAGGGAGGAATAGATATAGGTTATGTGTTGGAAAATAGGTCAATACCAAAATCGATTTCCCTCTCGAGAGGAATACCCGGTAAATTATCAGGGAAAACTTTCGGATACTCACATACCACCGGAACTGACTGGATAGTCGGGGTCTCAGACTCAACATCCTTAACCCTAACTAGATGGTACACGCAACCTTTGGAAATCATCTTCCTAGCCTTAAGATAGGAAAAAAAATGACCCACAAGAATGGTCGAACTACCCTTCAACTCTAAGACTGACTCACCTAGAAAACGAAACTCCACTGCAAGGGTCCTACAATTAACTGAAGCATAACAGGCATACAACCAATCCATATCGAGATTAATATCGAAGTCAATCATGGCTAACTCTACTAGGTCTGCGATGGTGACTTTATGCAATACTGTGATCGGACAACTTCTATACACCCTCCTAGCTACAACCGAATCACCAATGGGAGTAGATACTGAGAATAGTTTTGAGAAATTTTCGAGACTGACTCCAAAGCTACTAGTAATATAAGGTGTCATAGAAGACAAGATAGCCCCTTGATCTAACAAAGCATAAGCATCAAAGTGGAACACTCGTAATATACCAGTAACTACATCTACTGACTGCTCCTGAGGCGAGGCGAGGGAATATAATTTGTTTTGGCACTGCCCGCTACCCCCACTAGTGGATGCCCCTTGCGAAGCTGAACATGCTGGAGTTGTTGCTTATCTAGTAGTTTGTACACCGACTCTATCATCATCCTATATAGCAAATGGACATGCTTGGAACATATTTCCGGATCTACTGTACCCATAACAAATATCTGAGCCGAGCAAGCACTCCCCGGCATGACTCTTGCCACACTTCCCGCAGGCTAGAAAAGTGTGCTCTACCTGCATGTCCCTCTGGCCTCTCGAACCTGAGGCCCTACTCCTTTGATCACCCTTGGGTCTGGATGGGACACTAGCTGATGATAGTGTTGGAGCTAGTGACCTCTACTTATTCTGAGGGCGGTGACCACCACCGAATCTTTGCTGACTGAACCCATAGTTGTCTGTCCGATCCCTTTTGCCTCTCTCTCCCACATATACACTGCCTCCATCTGCTGGGCGTACAATACTATCTGAGTGAAATCCATATCCTGGTGGAGCATAGCGGTCCTGCAATTTTCATCCAAATAGCTTGCCACCCCATGAACAAACCCGCTCACTCACGCCGTCTGATCCACTACTAACTCTGGGGCATACTTTGATAAGCGAGTGAAATCCATGGCATACTCCTATACCGTCATCTTCCCCTTCTTAAGATTCACGAACTCGCCTGCCTTCAACTCCCTAATCTCACGAGGGAAGAACTGATCTAGGAAAGCAACACTGAACTCCTCCCAAGTGACAGGGCCTACTCCGGTAGCCCTACTATCTTTCCATTGTCGAAACTAACTGTGTGCGACCCCTTTCAACTAATATGAGGCCAACTCATCACACTCAACCCCATTCACCCCCATGACCTGGGTTATCTTCACTATCTCATCAATGAACTCGTGTGGGTCCTCATCTACTTTTGACCTAAGAAACTTTGGAGGGTTCATCCTAAAGAAATCTCTGACTCGTGTTGCAACCGCATTCCCGTTTTGCAGAATATGTGCCACTGCCTACTATTTGACCTGAGTGGTCAAGGCCAGTACTAGCATCTGAATAACTGCCCGAAATTCAGCATGGGTCGGCTCCAATGCATGATGCTCCTAGACTGGTGGGGCTTGTTGGTGCCCATCTTGCATATCACCTGAGAGTTGTGTTACAAACCCTATAAGAGCACATGTTGTACGTTAAATTTTCTAAATGTGAATTTTGGCTAACACCTGTAGTCAGAAAATAGAGGTGGTAAAGAGTTGGCCCAGACCCTTGAATTCTATAGAGGTTCATAGCTTTTTGGGTTTGGCGGGTTACTATCTTAGATTTGTAGAGGGGTTTTCTACTATTTCCGCACTGTTGACAAAGTTGACTTATAAAGCATCTAAGATCTAATGGTCAGAGGCATGCAAGTGCAGTTTTCAGGAATTGAAAGATAGGTTGACTTCATCACCTATCTTGACTCTTCAAGAAGGTATACAGGGTTATGTGATTTATTATGATGCTTCCAGAATTGGCTTAGGTTGTGTTTTGATTCAACACAACAAGGTCATTTCCTATTCTTTGAGGCAGCTGAGGAAGCATGAGAAGAATTATTCTACCCATGATCTTGAGTTGGCAGCGGTGGTGTTCATGCTGAAGATCTAGAATCACTACCTGTATGGGGTACATGTTGATATTTTTACAGATCATAAGAGCCTTCAGTACCTATTCTAATTGAAGGAGTTGAATTTACTCAAGAGAAGGTGGTTAGAATTGGTGATAGACTATGATGTTAGCATTCTGTAACATCTTGGAAAAGCTAATGTTGTGTGCTCTAAGCTGCAAGTCTATGATAGCTTGAGTGATATAAAAGTTAACAGAGTTGAAATGCTGAAGACTATTCAGTAGTTAGCTAATCTTCATATTTAGTTGCTACAGCCCGAAGATGGAGGTGTGGTAGTTCAAAACACTTCATAATCCTCCCTAGTGTCAGAGGTCAAGCGGTGACAATATGAGGGTTTGAAATTGGTAGTGCTAAGAGATAGCATTCCACAACAGAAGCAGGCTTTGTTTGAGTGTGGTCCATATAGAGTTCTCAGATACCAGACTCGTTTATACAAGCCGAATGCGGACAAACTACGTGAGCAAATTATAGGTGAAGCTCACTACTCTCGGTATTCAGTACATCAAGGTGCCACGATGATTTATTGTGACCTGAAGTAGCTATATTAGTGGGATGGAATGAAAAAGGAAATCATAGGTATTGTGGTCTAGTGTCCTAATTGACAGTAGGTGAAGGTATAACACCAAAGACCTTGAGGCTTGAGTCAGAATATGGAGATTCTAGCCTGGAAATGGGAAGTGACTAATATGGATTTCATTACTCTGTTGCCGCGGACAAGCAAGAAGTATGAATCTATTTGGGTAATAGTAGACAGATTGACTAAATCAGCTCACTTTTTGCCAATCAAGATGACTTATACCACAGAGGATTATGTCAGGTAGTATATCGTTGAGATAGTTCGACTACATGGAATTCCTTTATCCATTATTTCAGACAGAGGTGCTTAGTTCATGGAAAAAATTTGAAATTCCTTCCAGAAAGGCCTGGTCACTCAAGTAAATCTTAGCACCACCTTTCACCCCCAGATAGATGGACAAGTTGAACATACCATCCAAATGTTCGAAGATATATTGTGTGCCTGTATCATAGACTTTGGAGGAATCTAGGATGATCATATCCCCTTGATAGAATTTTCTTATAATAATAGTTATCAAGCAAGCATTCAGATGGCCCATATGAAACTTGGTATGGGTGAAAGTGTAGATCGCCAATCGGCTGGTTTGAACTTAGTCAAGCTGAACTATTAGGGTCAAATATAGTACAATAGGTTGTGGACAATGTAAAGATTATGAGAGATAGGTTTCAAACAGCACAGAACAGACAAAAATCTTATGCTGACATACACCATCGAGCGTTGGAATTTGTAGTTAATGATTGTGTCTTCCTGAAAGTGTCACCTACGAAAGGCATCATGCGATTTGGCCGGAAGGGGAATCAGAGCCCTAGATATGTTAGGCTTTATAGAGTGAACCGCATGATAGGCAAAGTAGCCTATGAGCTGGAATTGCTACCAAAGTTGGTAGCTGTCTATCCAGTATTTCATGTGTCAATGTTGTGGATGTGTATAGGAGACCCGACCGGTATTATGCCTATTGATGATGTCCAGATTTCTGAGAAGATGACCTATACAGAGGTCCCAGTTGCCATCCTTGATCGACAAGTCAGAATGTTTCGAACTAAGGAAGTTGCCTCAGTCAAGGTATTGTGGCCAAGTAATATGTCGAGGAAATAAATTGGAAGGCTAAGGAGGAAATGAAGAAGAAATATCCTCACCTATTCATGATGTCGACGTGATATTAAGGTAAGTGTTTGATACCTAAGTTACTGAGTATGTATTTTAAAGCATGTTAAGAGAAATTAATTTCCATTCGGGGAAGAATGTTCCTATGGGATGGAGAATGTTATATCTCGGAAAATTTTTGGTGATATATTTATGTTTGTATTCTATGTTAAGGGATTTACGGGTTGTATATTGATTGTAGATGACAAGGGAAATGTGTACGAACGGAAAATCAAAGAGTATGTGAAGTTCATAAGTAAAGGTCAACTTTAAATGACCATATCTCCAATCTATAATTAGTTAGAAGTGCCATGACCAATCATTAAAGGTCTTTGAGTCTAGTTTTTAGAACATTAAACCACTCTCCAATTGGAGTTCATATTGAGAAGTCATGGGCATTTTACCAAGGCACCCCAAGCGGTGACGTCATGATGCCCTAGCACCTCCACTGCCCTATTTACTTAAAATCAGAATTTTCACTTGTAGAAAGCATTAATGTCCTAATCAAAATCAACCAACTTCCTAAGGATTCCATTTATCTCTCAATTACAGAAGCTAGAACAAATAAAATCAAGGAGGAAACATCAATCTAAATTCAAGAAAATCACAAGACAAGTTAAGAAAGTTGGTTTCCAATGTGCTAGGTGTTTTGGAGCTCATTTTTGGCAGTTGTTTTGGGAGAGGTTTCTGAGTTTTAGGAGCTGGATTTACTTAATATATGTCAGCTTTGAAGTAGGGATTAAAGATAAGAAGAAAGGTAAGTATTTTACCCTCTTTAAACCTCTCAAATTGCAAAGTGAAAAGCTAGAAATTGGAAGCTAAGTGAGCTGCCAATGGACTTTTTTGAGCTGCATTTTTGCTCCTTTTTACGGATTTATGGCATTTTCTTTGGATGATAATATACTCTTCTTTGTGGTTAATAATTACAGAAAAAGTGAGTTAAAGTTCCCTCTTGTTTTCTCCCTCAAAAGCTAGTGAAAAGTAGTAGAGAAAATGGCTAAATATTGTTGATGTTGCCATGTGTTGTTGTTGCTATTGTTACTGCCTTTGGCGAGTAATTTTTGACTGCATTTTGTACTAAAGACTAGGATTGATACTTTCCTATAAATTCAAGATATTAGGAAGGCTAAGGGATGGTCATTGCAGCAGGAAAATCTCATCGGAAATAAAGGCATATAAGGTGTTTCGTCCGTCATTCATTCAAGCACGATTCGTGCGTTGTGAGTTGAATGAGAATAAAACATATTACATGTATTGAGGCAGTATGTTAAGATCCATTTAAGAGTTAAACTTTCATGTTTTTCTTGAAGTTAAATGTTGAGATTATGTCTAGCCTAAAGAGGCGTTTAAAGTGTGATATCATGTCGATTGTTGTCGTAGTTGTACATCAAGCTGGAGACCCCTAAGAGTGGGAATTGTTAGATGTACCTTTATATTATGTTATGTATGCTATGTTGATCATGTATGAGGTTCTGGTCACCTTATAAAATTAGAAATTGAATTTAAGACAACGACGTAAGAATAATGTATGCTAAGAATGAATGTCAAGATTAGTAAGGATAAACAAGGGTACAAAACCAGAGATTCCTTATTATGGTTACCTACCTTCATGTATATATGTTTAATAGTTCTTACGTCTTAAAAGGAATTCCATAACTCCTATTCCTAAGTTATTGGCAAGTTATCATGTTACCGGGTGCTAAAGTAGCGAACGTTGAAGCTAAGTATCCATAATTGAGTCTTAGTACTTCCAATTGAGTTCAAGTTGAGTCTAAATATTTATATGTTAAATCTAAATAATCATATGGATTCCAATTATTCTAAAGTTAGGTCTAAGTATCTAGAGTTGGTCCAAATAACTCGTAAGCAAGGTCCAGTGTCATGTTCCTTGAGTCTCATGTTCATGTTAAGCTTTCAAATAAAGTTATGTTTTATGTCCCCTGCTGTTAGATTCTAGGGGTACGATGTTTAGTTGGTCCTTCAAGTTGGACCCATTGATTACCGCATGCCCTCTCTGGTTCGAGTATCAGATGGCTATTTGTGTAATGTTGCATGCCCTCTATAGTCTGAGTATCAAATGGCTGAATGTGCTAGGAAATATGTATGAAAATTCTCGTCCAAGTATCAGGTCGACTGTATAAAGTCCTGGTCCAAGTATCAGGAAACTCTTAAAGTCCTGGTCTATGTATCAGGCAGCCATAATTAAATCCTGGTCCAAGTATATGGTAGCCACTGAGTCAATTCTCATAAACCTTAGTTCTAGTATCGAAAGTGTTGACATATGAGTTTGTTATGTTATGCTCATGCACGAAGTCTGCATATAGGGTAGTTAGTTGCAGAGTTATAGATTATCTCTATACCCTATTATATGATTTATGTTCATATTTTATTTTCTATTGTTTATGTTGATAGGTTCCAGAGTGTCAAGTTGTTGCTATTTCCTTATCTGGTTCAGTTTATCTTTGGAATTTCTTATTTACAGCTTTCAATCTTACATACCAGTGCATTTCTTTGTATTGACGTCCTTTTGCCTAGGGACCTTGCAATTGTGCTACAGGTGTAGGTAGGAGCTCAGATCGACTGATGCCGTAGGAGCTCGATCTAGCATAGAGTTGGTATGCTCCTTTATTTCAAGAGCCGTATGTCTGGTTTGGTCACTCTGAGTTTTAATTTATATATGGGTAGGCCGAGGCCCTGTCCCATGAAATCAGTATTATTTTGCTCTTTTAGAGGCTTTTATGGACTAGTTAAATAGTTGTTCAGTTTATGCCCTTGATGGATTTCCATAGTTCATTTGAGATGTTATTGTGGCCCTGTTGGCATTCTATTTTTTCATGCCTATTGAACTAGTCAATCCATTTCTTTGTATAGTTAACTGTGACAGGTGGCCTAGATGGCCTAAGAGTTATAGTTCAGATGTTATGTAGCCGACTTTTTGATCTCTTCGGAATCGAGTGCCAGTCACATCATACCCCAATTTTGGGGCGTGATACAAAGAAATACAATTGAAAATGGAACTCCGGCCATTGACAGATGAGGACTCACCACTGAAGCTGCTGGAAAATTTTCAAGAGACTAACTACTATGCTGAGGCTGGGTACCTGAGTCTATATCATAAAATAATATAGAACATAAAATTATGTGATTAGTACTTTGAATATACTGAATATGTGAGTATGAACTAAAAACATATGTATACTAAGTAATAATAAATTGAACTCTAACATTGCAGATATAGACTGAAATCTTAAGATCTGGACTGGAGTAAGAATCATGCTTGTACTGGATTGAACTGTACTGTGGGAGAAACTATAACCAACATGTAACCAAAAGAGCTAATTGTGGATTCTAATGTATACCTCCCATCGGAGAAGGCCCGTTGTACTTTACCAAGGTATAGTGGCTCAACTATTTGATCATTGTCTGGGCCCATTCGGGCTACTAACCTACAGTGGCAATGTAGTTCTGCAAACCTGGGTGCGCTGAACCCTGGCTAGCTCGGTGCTAAGTACTACTCCCACTGGAAATCCTAAACGTGTCCAACTTCGCTGATCGCTCAAAACTGATGTTCTAAGACTAAGTTAGAACTACTTATCTGGAAGTGTTTTGAGAGTCTAAGGACTAGAAAGAAACTATGTTCTAAGACTTGTTAGAGCTACTTTATCTGAAAGCATCATAACAGTCTAAAGATCGACTAATAAGATGATAAACTAATACTAATGACTTTACTGAGTTTCTCAAAAGGACTAATAAAAGTCAAACTGATATGCTGACATTTCTGGAGGATACTAGTATACTGAGTACTGACTGAAATTCTGAGACTGAACATACTAAAGCATTCATTTTCTATTCATGCATTTATACCAACATTAATAATTCGAGTAAAAATATCATGACAATACAACATTCATATTTGAGTTCTAAATCATGCAAGTTTCATTACAAAAGAGAGAGCATGTTAAATATTAAGACTAGGAACAAAATACTATATAATTGAACCAAAACATGAAGTTCAACTAGTAGTAGTCATGTACACTTAAAGAATTATCAAGATTAAGAAATTTTGAGGTTGACTGGGAAACCCTAGGTCTTTAGTTTCTAGAATTTATTAAGACTAGGGTTACTAAAGATTTTGGGACACATAGGTGAAGAAAACCCTTGTTGAAGTCCCATATACCTGATAAAGAAGGTTCTTCAGAAGAAGCCTTAAATTTCTTAACTGGGGAGGAGAGATCTTAAGCTCTAATATTCTGTTCTTGAGAGAAAAGTGAGAAATGTAGGGAGGAAGATCGACTAACTCTTTTTAACCCCTGATATTCACCCAAAACATCATAGTTTAGGAGTTAGAATCTTAGGTTTTACTAAAATGCCCCTTGAAATTGTTATTAAAATTTCTGCCCATCAGGTGATACGACTCAACCTACGGGTCGTAATAGGATCATACAATCTGTACTGACATCGTGGTTAGGGGCCTTGCTCAATACCATTCTCTGAAGTTCTCCACAGAAGTCTACCACGATTCGTGAGACCTTACTAGGGGTCTTACTATGATTCATAGCTTCCTCAAAGCCTTTTGAACATGTCGTTGAAATTCAAATCATGAATGGATGATACGACCCATCCCACCAACCATGAGTGGTAGCTTGGCTCGTGGTTTTGTCCTAGAATTCCTTGGGACTTTTCCATGACTAGTTAGTACGATTCATACCATAGTGGTACGGATCATGACATGCAGTCGTGGTTTCTCCCAGCCACTCATATTGTTTCCCTAACCATTCTATTATGAGTCTTGCTATGGTTCATTCCACTGTCCTACGAGTCCTACTATGACTCGTACTGAGGTCTTTTTTCCCAATTTCCTGCATGATCACATTTTAAGTCTAATGGCTAGTCTCAGGGATTTATAGGGTGTTACATAAGTACTTTATTTCACTTCTGCTTTATTATTTACTTATAGTATTTTCCTTCATTTTACTCTTGCCTTGTATTATTTTCAAATTGTTACTATGAATTTTTAATTGTTACTATGATCAATTAAATGGCATTAGTGCCGTTAATTGTTCAGGTGTTTCTAGGGAAATTCTCTATTTAAGAATAACTCCATATCCTATGTTTGAGGTGTCAGATGCCACTATTATGAATGCTTATGGATGTGGTATTCCTAGACATAGATGTTTTTGAAATATTGATTTTATTTTTTTGGTTGTCTCTGTTTGCTCTAAACCCAATGGGACTGGATCTTTCTTAAGATGCTGATAAAGAGGCTTACAAACCTGTCTAATATTTAGAATAAAATCTACAACATAATTGAGACTTCCTAAAAGTCTCTGGAGCTGAGTTTTATCAATTAATTCATCTGGGGACTTAGATGAGAACTCTATTGCTCTATAAATAGGTTTATAGGTTCCTTGATATAAGTCGTGACAAAGGAATCTAATTGCAGTCTAGAATAACATAATCTTTAGTACTTACTACCAATACGTTTTGTTTAACAAACTTTTAAAAGGTTTGGATATAAACTACATAAGGCACATATATGCAATAATGGAGTTTACAACTTTAGTTATTACAAAATTATTACTAAAGCAGTTAATGAAATTTTTTTAGCACTTACTACCAATCTGTTTTGTTTAACAACCTTTATAAAGGTTTCGATAAACTCATATGAGCCATGGTACCAAAAGAACAAGTAGCATTGCTAGTGAGATGCTAGTGAGATTAGGAGTAAGAACCTGAATTTTAACATTTAGATAAACTCTAGTTAGATCCATAAAATAATATAAAAAGGCAACGCTATGCATAAGAATATTCGTTAAAGAAAAGTTTATCCTTTAGGAAAAACTAGTGCATCGATATGTAAAGAATGAGATACAATATGGAGTTCTTTAAATGGTTTGAATACATAAAAAAATTAGATGATCAAAAAGAATCATTAACCATGATCATTAATAAATGGCGTACCAAAACTAAGGTGGTTGAATTTATAATTTCCCCATTAAAAGAAATTAGTTTACCAATAGATGGTAGAATTGTTATAGCTACTCCTTTTAAAATTGATATAGTAGATACTCATGGTGAACCTAAGAATAAAAATATAAATAGATTAATCTAATAAAATAATTATACTAATCAACTAAAATACATAGTGTCTAATCAAATCCTTAATACTGATAATAAATAAATTTTTAACGATAAACATAGCCCTTTCCACAATAATAAAATTTAGAAACCCGTCCAATATTTAAGTTACCAGAATTTTCCTAAGATAAATGCCCCAAATTTCAAGAAAAGTTTGAAATCATAGATGATCTTATAGAAAAGATTCATGAGAAATTAAAAGCTGAATTGAAATTAAAAATAAATTAAAAATAAAGGATGATAAGGCCATAAGAACAATATCAAAAAATCTAATAATGACATTAACAAGCTAAGCTCTAAATATTTCATAAAAAGGGCCTATTATAATAAACCCTCATTCCTAGATATGTACTATGAGAAAAATAAATTTCTATCTCATACTTCACACTCTAGAAATAAAATTGCTAAATGAATTATTGATGGACTTCCAAAACATCAAATATACAACAAGTTACATGAAATGGGAATGGACATTATGGCCTATAAAATGAAAATCTACACAAATAAACAAGTTGCCACTTTAATTATATCTGGATTCATGGGGACATTAAAATATTAGTGGGATAATTATCTCACTGAAGATAATAGACATAGTGTAACAAATGCTACAACCATAACTCATGTTATTAGTACTGAATCTACAGTGTAAACTTTTAAAAATTTATGTGTAAAAGATGCCACCACTACCTTAATTTATAGTATAGCCAAATATTTTATAGGAGAACCTCAACTTTTTAAAGATAGGAGTTTAGAAATATTATCTAACCCATCTTGACCAAACTTAGATGATTTTAGATGGTATACAGATGTTTTCCTCAACAAGATTATGGTCAGAAAAGACTATAGTCTTGGAACGAAAAATTCATAAGTGATTTACCAACATTATTTTGAAAAGATTAGGATAAAACTAAAAGATAGATTTGATGGAAAAATTACTTATAGTCAGTTAACCTATGGTGACCTTTAAATTTTTTTAAATGTCACAGTACTTGAATTATATTCAGATGTGAAGCTTAAAAGTCAACTTAAAAAAGACAATAAAATATTTAAAAAAGAAATAGGAAGTTTTTGTCAAGACTTTGGATACATCAAGTTGTCTGCCTTTTCAAAAGAAGCATCAAAGAAAATTAAAAGAAGATATAAATACTATAAGAATAAATCTGAAAACCCCCATTATTACATAAAAAGATTTAAGAGGTCTATACGAGAATCCAATAAAGGTGGCTTTAAAAGAACTAGTGATATGTGTTGGAATTGTGGAAAATTTGGCGACAGAGCTAAAGGTTGTCTGATCCCTAATAAAAAGAAAGATAAGATCAATATGTTATAACTTGAGCCAGAAATCAAAAATAAATTATATTCTATTTTTGAAGAAAATGAGAA
The DNA here is from genome assembly GCA_018107945.1 of Datura stramonium. NCBI lineage: Eukaryota > Viridiplantae > Streptophyta > Magnoliopsida > Solanales > Solanaceae > Datura > Datura stramonium. The sequence continues at coordinate 53,102 of JACEIK010000427.1, read as the reverse complement.
TAATTTTTCCTTTGAAGAAAGTTTTTAATGAAAAAGACCAGCTTAATATTGCATATAATTCTGACAATAGTGACTCAACTGATCATCATGAATGCACAGGAGAAATCTGCATCTGTGATAGCCACTCAATAAATGTCATTGATGTGTTGTGAGTTTACAGCACTTTCGACGCTTAAAACTAAGAAAATAGTATGGAGTTAGGTATGTTTACACGAATATGAGGTGTTTTTACTTTGTTTTCAGGGAAAATAGGTGTTAAAATGCGCAGAAGATGCAGGAATGTGCAGAAAATCATCAAATACTGATCTCAATATGAGTCATACCTAGATTGTACGAGCCGTACCTAGATTATACTAGTTGTACTGAGACTCATGGAAAATCTCAGAAGGCTAGAACAATACAAAGGTAAATACGACTCTCAGTACGAGCCGTACCAAGATGGTATGAGATATACTGAGACTCGTAGAATACTTTAGAGAAAATTTGCAGAAGAAGTCTCCTAGTACGGGTGACACCTATGGATTGTAGAATTTACCTACGACCCATACCGGGAGTTGTAGGGAGCTTTAGTGATCCTTAAAGACTTGGTAGAACTTAAGATGCAAAATGCAGTGTCACGAGTTGTAGGAGCAAGGTATGAGGCGTACCACAATACTAGTAGAAACCTTGAAAAGATGCCAAGGTTCTCAGAGCCAAGCTACGGATGGATTGTACGACTTGTAGGATCATAGTACGAGTCATACCAGTTGCCAACACTAAGTCAATTCTGATGCATCCAAGAAACATATGAGAGAAAGGTATGGCCCGTATAATCCAGTTACGAGTCATATGACCCGTCGTAGGACGAGTCGACGCTGGATATGGAAATTTCCCTATTAGCTTAGGAAAAAGTTTCTATTGTTTGTATAAATACCTTTTATGTTTTTTTAGTAAAAAAATAAGGAGTAGATGTGAGATTACATGGAGAGAGGTGAATTATTATTAAGTTTGTAAACAATATTGGAGAGTATTTCTTGAGATCAAAACTTGGTTTTCTCAATTGTTCTTGATTTTGTTCATCAATATTCAAAGCAAGTTTTCTTTCAATTATTGTTGTAAATATTCAATTATGTGTTTGTCTATGAATACTAATCATAATGTTACAATCAAGAGATTAAAACATCCACAACTAGGGTTGTGGGAACCATGATGGATTAACGAACTAGGGTTACACAAAGTGATTTGAAACCAATGCTAAATGCTTTTACTGTATTCTCTTCATCTTTAAACGTTTCATAACAGTGTGGAATGTTTGGACTTTCCTGAATTCATTACTTGCTTGAACCTAGAGAAGTAGAGATTAGGAAAAGAAAATTACAACAAAGCCTTGATTTTTATGATCATTGTATTGCTTGAGCTACGGTCATAGGAAAGTTAATGTGGAACATATTAATAATGATTAGTTTGAAATCGCTCATAAGACCTGACTCGGTCATTGAATATAGTAATTCAATAGGGACGAACCAGTTGTTTGGATGGACCCTAGTTATTAGTTCTACAAGTAAGCATTGCGATTGATCACATATGTATACTCGAAGTAGTTATGAACCCATGGGGAACACTTACTCTAGTTACTTGCAAAATCATGATAACAACGACAATTGCAATCTTGTTTTATTATTGTTTTTCTTTAAATCCCCCAATTTGGAGATAACTCACCAACAAGTTTGATAGTCTAGTTCTTACTTTATTCCATGTGGGTTCGACCCCAACCTCTGTGTTGGGTTCTTTATTTACAATGTCCGCTTCATACTTTGTCCAGAAGTGTGAGTTTGAGCGTTATCAAAAAGTGGTGTCATTGCGGGGGAATACGACTCAAATTAGATTAATTGCTTGTATTTCACTTTTTGATGTTATTTCCCCATTTACGTTTTCTTTGTTTTTCTTCTGTGATTCATTCAAGCAACAACAAAGAAGCTACCTCTGCGAACACCCAGTTGGAAGACAATAGGGTGCTAGTGCCATGGGAGAGATGATGAATATTGACACACTAGAAGCTGTCATGATGAACTATGAGGGAGATGGAGTACCGAGGTACACAAAACGTGTAAATTCCCTAGAAGGAATGGGATCTTATAACTTTAGACCAAAGAAGTTAGACCTTGACTTGAACAACTATGTAACTTCGCCAGCAAAGCCATTAGTTAAGGTACCACCAGTTCTAGAACTTAAGGCATTACCTTCCCACCTCAAATACGCATTTATGGGTGAAGACAATACTTTGCCAGTGATTATTGTAGTTGACTGGATAGACTGGCAAGTAGAAGCTTTGGTCACAGTATTGAAAACGCACAAAAAGGCGATCGGTTGGACCATAACTGACATTATTGGGATTTCTCTAGGCATATGTACTCACAAAATGCAGCTCGAGACGAATTGAAAACCCTTAAATAAGGAGGAAAAACCAAAACTAGAAAATAGATATTCTTTCCTAGAAGAATTCCCATATCTGCCAAATGTTACTATCTCATCCCTATTAAAAGAACCTATAACCAGTCAGACCAAATTACAACCATTAAATCAGTTTTAAAAGGAGGCTCTTCATCAGGTGACAAAAGTATTTTTATCCAAACAAATAATAACTATGAAATGAAGCCACTATAGACATGCTCTTAGGAGGTTCTTCCAGTGACTCCTGAAAAGAAAATGGAGAAAAATATTCCAAATAAATAGATATTTCAGCTAACAGTTTTACAGGTACTGCTTATCATGGACCTCGAAAAATAAATTGGAAGGTTTTGGAGTATCAGAGATGCTTAAACCCTACTACACAAATTGAAATCATGTAGAGATAGATGATTACCTTAAAACCCGAAGGTATTATGAGTTCATTTTACTAGATACTGAATCAATAAAAATTGAACATAAATTAAAATATCCAAATAATCCTGACAGCATTCAATACTCAAAAGGTAACGACCTGTATGTCGTTACATGGCGGAACTGATTTAGAGCACTTTAAATGAGGCTAGACAGCAGCTAGAAAACATTGTGAAATGAGGGAAGTGTAAAACTAATGATTTTTGAGGAGCTACTGGTTTGGTGGACCGCTGCAGTGGTAGATTTCCCGCTGCAGCGAGACCGTGGTGACAATCGGGGTCTGCCATAACGGACCTAAGGGATAACCATCTGATCCACTATAGTGAATTTCTATCTGCCATAGCAGGTCGCTGCAACGGGTAGGTGACCGTTGCAGTGGATGATGAAAATCAGAAAGTTGGTTTTAAGTGGGAGCTCAAGGATTACACCCCATTTATTCCAAGTTATGAAAATTCTGAACTAGCAGCGATCTTCCCAAGAACTAAGTGATACGATTCCAAAGGTAAGAGTTTACTTTCTATTCTTATTATTTCAATTTCCTTATCTCATAGAATCAATAGGGACCTTTAATGGTGAATTACTAGCAAGAAAACCCTTATTCATAAAAGTAGGCTGAAAATCATAGGGAAGTTATAGTTGTTGATTCTGAGTGCAATAGATGGCATTGATTGCTTCCCAAGTGTGGTGTTTCCGTAGAATCTAGTTCCTACGGGGAATTAAACCTTGAACGAGGTAGAATAGAGTCTTTATCCCTAAATTGCCTAAAAAGGTATGAGGGATTAATGAATAAAAATTGAAAAAATGGGAAACGAGGTGGTTACAATAATGGGTAAATGGGGGAGGATGTGAATCCCTAAAATAATTGTCTAGATAGTAGATTATTGATTTTTTGTTACTTTCTTTCCTAGAGACTTCGAGCGTTCAAAGGCGTTGAGGAAAGGAAGGTCTCCAACTGTATAATTATCATTCGAAATCCTTCATATTGAGGTAGGTTATGGCAAGAGGAGTTAGACTATAGATAATGGTCTATATTATTGTGTACGATTATGTGTTTCTTTAGTTTGTGAATTCTAGTAGTGGTGATGATTGCCTTCTTAAAAATTAGTTGTTGAAATAACTTGTTATGTTGATGTCACCAAACTGACATAAAATTGAACTGTTAACTATATTCCTTGATATTACTATTGATTGAATGATGAATTGTTAAACTCTGGGAGTATGAGAGGTAGATTCTGACCTACCAAATGTTATGATAATAAGCCCTCTATGATATGATGGTGTGAGAAAGAATAAAGATAATGAGAATATCCTGAGATGAGAGGCTTGTGCCCAAGGGGATAATCCCGACGAGCATATATGTGTTGAATGGCTCGAGTCTAAGGGAAGCATCTAGACGAGAATATGAGTGGGAGCGGGTGCCACGCCAGTACAATACATGGATTTCTAGAGTCCCCTGTAGGTGATGGATGGAAGGACAGAAATAAGAGCCTCTAGCATGTATATACATCGAGGTTAAGCGTTAAAGTGTTCATAGTGATATGATGGAGGCGTGTGCTCGACATATCTCTATTTATTTACTTGTTCTATTTTATGATGCACCGTAATTGTGTTAGAATTTGGAATGAATAAGTGTTGTTTGGCTAAACTGAAATTGAATACATATTTTGTGATAGTATTATGGGAAAGTTTCAGACTTGATGTTAACAGAGATAAATTAGAACTAGAATTTTAGTATGCCAATGTTGTTATTAAATATTATATATCGTATGTGGCTATGCAGTAATTCGTGTGCAGAATGTAATTGGCTTTTGGGTTCCTAAATGAATTGGATGATGTATGGTGTGGCAAAGAGTTGGTAGGATATTTTATGTGTAGCTATGTCGAGCTACTTCCCAAAGCAATACTGCTGCAGCGGGAGATGCTCCACTACAGTGACACCGCGGCAACGGTCAAGTGACCACTGCAGCGAAGAGCCTAATCCATTGAGCAAGCTATTGCACCCTGAAATAGAGTGGAATTTCCTGAAATATGTAATGTATGTTTTAATCGTCTTCAGGACTTGTTTCACATTGTCGTTTACATTTTTATATATATTACTATGTACGATCAGTAGATGATGCCTACGAGTACTGTGTTTCATACTCACGCTACTCCTGCACTTCTTTTCTGAGTGTTGAAACTGACCCCCGAAGCTCATCAAGACCTCACCTCTAAGGCAGACACATACTTTGAAAGGTGAGTGACATGGAATGGACTGTTCTACTACTCATTCAAGGATGTCTCTCCTCCAGACATTGCAGCATTTCTTTCTTTTTAGTTTAGACATTCCTAGACTTGTAGTTAGACGTTGAAGTGAAATGACTTTCGGATCTTAAGAAGTATTGTTTGATTTGGTTTAGGAGGTTATTATAGTTTTTGGACATTTCATTCATTTTATTATAAGTTTTGTTTCCTTCTGAATGATTAATGTCGAGATAGTTGTTAGGAATCATTGGTTCGCCCATCGAGGGGTTAGTGTGGGTGCCAATCATGGCCATTTAGGTCATGCAAAAGTTTGTATCATAGCTTTAAGTTTGTCAATATCATTGCACTTCGAAAACTCTAGTAGAGCCTCGCGGATCGATGCAGAGATGTCCGTAACTTATCTTCAAGAGGCTGCAGGACTTTAGGAAAAACACCTTCCTTCTTTCCTGTAATGTGATTACTTCTTTCCAATTTGTATCTAGTGATCCAAATTGGTATCTAAAAGAATCTTATTTCTTTCTCTTATAGTTGTTGAGAACACGTGCGGGTATGAACACAGAAGTAGCACCTAAGTCGGCAACAACATCAGCGACAGTAGTAGTCTGTAGTATATGAAGGGTCCAAGGATGTAGGAGAAGGCATGGCCATAGAAGTGGCTCGTGCTCCTACTCTAGTTTGGGAGAGGTCAGCATTTCTGGCACCTCTCGCGATGTAGGAAAAGGTGGATGTAGACGTGGAATTTCCCATATAGGGAGAGGTTCATACCACTTGATCATCCTCTGAGGTTCTTCCTAAGCTTCTTAATCTCCTGCGTGGCCTTATGGTTAATCGGCAGCGCTAGCTACTCCTAGAGGGAAGCAATCAGGGATATAGTATGCGGCTGCAGTGACTCCTCGCATTGATGACATATCGGAGGCGGTCATGTTCCCGAGGTCGGTGATTGGGCCTGTGTTGACAGGGGAGGAATATGAATTGTTCTATAGGTTCATCAAGATGAAGCCTCCCACTTTTTATGGTATTTAGGTATAGGACTGATGATTTGGTAATTTACCAACTCATTAGGCACTTAAGCATAACTTTATCTTAGTTTTCAAGTCTTTTAGTTGGATTTTATGCCCATTTTTCCTTTGGATGTGTAGGTAACTTATTTGAAGAGAAGGAGCATGAAGTTGAGTAAAAATAATGAGATTCAGGTGAAAATCAGCGCTCCACCAGAGGACACCAACGAAACGTCGACCAATCGCAGGCACTCACTGGTTTAATGAACAACTGCAATCGGCGATCCACTGGTTCCATCACCTAAATGTGTTGGACTTGACTGGAAAACTGATGAGGTCAACTGGTGGCTCGTGGAGAGAAATTGCAAAACCGCCAAAAGGCTCTGGAACTTCACTATATCACAGAGGAAAGTAATCGGCAGCTCACGGATAACAACCGGCGAACCGCCGGTTCCATCGCAAGTGAAAGATGCCCTAATAGGGGCAAAAACGTCCAACCCTGAAAAAGAGGAGAATGTTATGACCTACTTTTGTATATATTCTAGAAAAATTACCCTGAACATATCATTGAATATTCTCTTTACTTTTTGAGAGAGAAAGAACTCCATTGGAGAAGAGAAGAAATATTTGAATATTGCTTTTTTTTTTCATCTTCATCTTCTTCAGCAAGGTATAACCATCATTATAGATATATTTTGAAATTTATTGTGATTACTCCTAATGATGAAATTATTGAGATTATTAATGAATACGCTCTTGTGTTTCTCAATTATGAGTAGCTAAATCTATAGCTAGAGACGTGTGATGATGGGTGTTTAATTTAATCGGGTATTGCTATATTTTTCTTGTTGTTACTTAATTAGTGTAAATATATTTAATTCTCCTCGAATTATATTTGATTACTCATAGTTTCAAATATGGGTATTGTTTTCTTGATTTTAGCTTAAAAAAGAAGAATTAAGTAATGAGAGAGAATTTAATAGTGGATTGAGATCTGATTATGTGGGATTGGGCTAGAAATAGCCAAAACACATGATCATAATCCCTTTAGAGGTTTTTGGCTAGAAATAGCTCAGCCCCTAATCCAAACTATATTGGAATAGTTGAATTGTACATTGAGGTTCTATAGGAATTGAGGATAAGGAGCCTGAGTGATTGAAAAACATCGGGCTCCATCTTTTTTCAAGATTATTTATATATATTAGTTATAATATGACTGTCTAGTAAATCCCAATTTGATTGACAACCGATCTACACCACACCTCTAGCCCTTGCTCATTATTGTTTCTCAATTTTGGTTATCTTGCTCTCTTGATTAGCTAATTTTAGAATCCACAATATTTTTGCCTTCAATTCCCCAAAAATTTACATTTACATTTTCATTTCATGGATGCGAATCAATTCAATTCACTAAACAATTCTTGTGTAGATCATTCATTAGTCCTTGTGGGATTTGACTTCGACACTCGTCGGGTTATTTGTTTTGATACAACAATCGCCTACATTCTCTCTAAATAAGGAGTGTAGTTTGAGCATTATCAAGTGGAGCCGTTGCCGAGGACTAGTGTTTGATATCATTGAGTTGTTTGTTAATTTAAATTGATCTTTCATCTTAAGTAGTTGAACCTTATTTTTGTTTTTGATCATCTAGGGTGAATTCATATGAGCGAACACTCGCAAGTAGGAGATAGCTTGGTGGAAGGAAAAATGGAACATAAAGAGNGAGTAACAATCCTATCATGCCTCGCAGCCTCCTGCCGATCTCGCAAGTAGGAGATAGCTTGGTGGAAGGAAAAATGGAACATAAAGAGGATAATTCCGTCATATCTGAGATGGAAGGTGCCATTCGCCTACCATCTATGTTAGGGAATGAGGTGTTTCATGTCACTAGTAAGATGTTGCAGCTTTTTCAAATGAAAGGGATCTTTAGGGGTAAACCGAGTGAGCATGCAAACCTCAATTTAATGAACTTCCTAGAGATTTTCCAACCTTTTAACATAACAAATATAACCCAAGAGTCTATAAGGTTGAGGCTTTTCCATTCTCCCTAATGAGAGAAGCAACTATGTGGTTGGAGGAGTTGCCTCCCGGATGCACCATCTTGTGGAAAGATGTAATACCCCAAAAATGCCTAAGAATAAGACCTGGGAGTTTAATTGGAAAAGTGCAGAAACTGACAAGAATATATTCGAACGGGGGACTTAGCGACTCGTGGTAGGATACCACGAGTCGTCGTGTGCTGTCATGGTATGGGAGTCAGGGAGGCAGTGGAAATGGATGACCTGACGAGTCATCTGTCCTGCAAATGACTCGTCAGGTTGGTCGTTGGGTGGAGGCCGGGGAAGCCTTAGGCAGTGTTCATGACAGATGGATGTGACGAGTCATTTGGGTGGTAACGACTCATCATGTCAGTCTTTAGGAGGGAGAAGCTTTGGTTTTATAGGAATTTCCATTGTACTTGATGAGAGCACCTAACGAGTCGTTTGGTGTAACAATGACTCGTCAAGTGAGTCGTGGGTTCCAGTTCGGCCAGATTTTTAAAGTTTTCTCAAGGGTGTTTGGGTAAAATCCTATGCTCTCAGTTCTTCAGTGATGTCTTTTTAAGAATGTTTGGGGGTGTTTTTAAGGGCTTTTCTAGACCTAAACTTTCATTCTCTCAAGAACACTCTCCCAAACCCTTCTACCTACCTTCTTTCAAGATTCAAGGGATTTCTTCAAGGCTTCAAGGAGAAAATCAAGTGGGATTTTCATCTACCAGGTATGCGGGTTTTTCAACAAGGATACTCTTCCATCCTTGTGCCCTAAAAATATTTTCATTAAACATCAATTTCGATAATTCTAGAAAAGCATGATATAGCATTTGTAAAAAGGGTAAATGATTTTTTATTTTTCTTAAATGCTAATATCTACTGAGATTATGAATTTAATTGGATTATTAATTGATGGGTTATCTTGAATTATGAAATATAGGTTGAGAATGTATTAGTGTAGTATGTTCTTCATAAATTGATTTGAGTATTGAATGAGATTTGTTCATTTCTCCCTTGATTGTCGTAGTGATTCCTGAACACGATAGAATCGTGGAAATATTTCATAATTAACCCTAATGACTTGATTTTGATATGGATGACCATGTTGGATTGAGTAGGAGTTGTGGACTTGAGTAATTAAAGTAAATTATGTGTATCACCATGTTTTAGATTTAATTGATTGGGCATGACAAGATCGCATCTCCATTGTTGAACTATGAAGCTTTGGTAGATTCTATATTGCTTCCTTACTAAAAATCATTTTCATAAAACCTTAGAATCTAAAATGCCTGTGGCTAAAGAGTTCATAAATTGAGTGATTGTGACAAGTGTATGAAATGGTTGTAACCTAATTACATGAAGTTATGCATCCTTGATAGATTATGAGTTGAATTCTATAAATCATGTTTGATCTTATATTACCTAGAGAATGAGGTGAGTATAGAATCAAGATGCAATGATAGAATAATGCTAGTATGAATTTATAGCATGCTCGTTGGGTTGTGATGTTAAAGCTAATGAGGAAATTGGTTCAGCGATAATGTGAATCATGATGATAAAGCCTGTGACTAATATTTAAATTTGTTGAGCCTATGCCTATTAAAGGATAGCTCTAATACCTTTTAATATGAGTACTGCGTGATGAGAGTGGTGGATGTTCATGTCTCTAATGAGCTGTTGTAAATTTAGATTGGCTATCTATGTGTTAGTGGAGAATCTCTTATCATTGCGTAGTGGAGAATGTATTAAATAGACGTTAGTGGAGAATGTCTTCTTGTTGTTGGTCGGGACTCACATCCCTAGGCGTTAGTGGAGAATGTCTACATTCCTAGTCAGTTGAGTATTTTATTTCCCTGCGTTGTTTGGGACAACATCCCTAGCTAGTTAGTGACTCTCTTATCAGAGCTATCTCTCTCCCTTTGACAGTCATGGATTCTCTTTAGCTGAGAATGCTCCCTTGGATAGTCAGGGACGCTCCCTTTGACTTTCAAGGACTCCTCCTTGACGGGCAGGGACCCTCTTGATATCAGTCACGACATCATACCTTTGTATTATTCCCGATTATTACTTTTGCACATATGCAATTACTATAATAATAATATCTTTATAATGTGGTTATGTTAATTGAATATGTGAATCTCGTATAAGATTTTCGTATCTCTTTTCAATTACCTTGCTATTAAAATGTTTTACACGGTTTCCTTCTTGTTCATATTATAATTTAGTTTATTTACGCTTCCTGTATACTCAGTACATTCTAAGTACTTACCGCATGCCTCTTGTGCTATATCGTTTCATGATATAGATTCAGGTCTCTAGGTTCTGCCGCGTGGCTAGATACGCTTCTCCATTTCCCATATCTTAGTGGTGAGTCCTTATCTTCCGAGGACATGATTTATATTCCTGTTTTATTATGTTCCAGCTTTCGGACTTTGGGACTTTGCTGGGGGCATGTCCCAGCAACTAATCAGTTTAGTAGAAGGCTTTCGTACTTGTCTAGACAGTTTCAGCTATGTATCTAGGTGTTATTAAATTTTCTTTATGCATCATATTAGATTCTTGTTACTTTCTTCTGCTTGTTCATGATGATTAGATGTTTCTTATGTTAAGTGTATGCGATGATTATGCCATGGGTCGACTTGGAGCCTTTTAGGGTTCCTTGTCCTATGTCTACAATCCAAGTGTACTCTCGGGTCATGACTAACTTGGTATCAGAGCCATAGGTTTTAAGTGTCCTAGGGTGTCTAAAAGTCGTGTTACGTGGAGTCTTCTTCATGGGTGTGAAGCGCGCCACACTTATGGCGAAGAGGCTATGAGACGTTTAAGGAATGTTCCCTTTTCTTCATGACCCTTATCGTGCGTAGAGTATTAACCTCTAAACAGTGCCTCCCCTAACACGTTCTTTACACGCTCGTAGATAATGCCTCCTAGACGAGCGAATGTAAGGAGACGTGGTAACGGCTGCCAGCAGGTACCACCAGTCCAGGCAGACCCAGTAGATGATCATGTTACTCCTGCTGAGTTTCGAGCAGCCTTTCAAATGTTGGCGCAGGCCCTGACCGCTCCGATTAACCAACAGGCGGTGGACCGAGCTCCTCAGAATGGAAATGAAGCGGAGGCAGCGATAAGAGATTTTCTTCAGATGAACCCACCCGAGTTCTCGGTGTCAAAGGTGGAGGAGGACCCATATGAGTTTTTTAGGGAGATTCAGAAGATTACTCACATCATGGGAGTGATGGGGTATGAGAAAGCGGACTTAACCTCCTACCAGTTAAAGGGAGTTGCTTATATCTGGCATTGTCAGTGGAGAGACTATCGGGGAATTGAAGCGGGTCCCATAGGCTGGGATGAATTTATAGACGCGTTCTTGGACAGGTTTTTCCCTCGGGAGTTGAGGGAGGTAAAGACGGCAGAGTTCATTTACTTGAAGCAAAATGACATGACTGTCCAGGAGTATGCGTTGGAGTTCACTCGGTTCTCAAAGTATGCTCCGAAAATGGTAGCCGACCAGCGGGCCCGAGTAAGTAGGTTCGTGAATGGAGTGTCAGACTCCTTGGTCAAAGAATGTCGGACTACCATGTTGCACCGGGACATACACTTCCCACGCTTAGTAATATTTGCTCAACAAATGGAAGCAAAACAGGTGAAAGAGAATGAGAGAGGGGCAAAAAGGGCTAGGACTGGAGATCTAGAATTCTCCCAACAGAGGTCGAGTGGTGGATATCGCTCACGTTACCAGCAGAAATCATCAGCCCTAGCATCTTCGACAGCTAGTGCTCCGTATTAGCCCAGGGTGAGGGAGATTACGTACCCATTGTGTATGAGCTGTGGAAAGCACCACTTTGGAGTATTCATGGCCAGCTCAGATATTTGTTTTTGGTGCAGCAAGGTAGGCCATAAGCACCGAGATTGCGCAACGGCTAACCGAGGTGAAAGTAGCTTCTCGTCCACTTCTTCTGCAGCTCCGATAGCACACCCGTCTAAGCAGGGTGCATCCTCTCATCCAGGTGGCGGGCATCGTCAAAACCACTCCTATGCTATTTCAGCCCATCATGATAAGGGCAAGGCACCGGTAGTGGCCACAGGCATGTTATGAATCTTGTGTCATTCTTTATGTGATGCCAATCTCTATATTAAATGAGAAGTACAGTTGTGATGGTGAGAAAAGATTGTTGGTGTGTAATGTGAATAGTTGTTAGTGTAAGGCTCACAAAGAAGGCTAGAAGTGAAAGGGAGTTAAGAATTAGTAATTTAGTTTGACTTGAGGAACGATTCGAGAGTCTTAGGATGATGACTTTAAGATACGGGGGAGATAGTGAATATTTGAAATAAGTTAGATCTTGAGACCGCTCATAAGAAGTTCCAGCTCTAGTAGATGCAGTATGACAATCTCTTCGAAATTCAGATAATCTCACTAGTAATGGTGAGAAAAGATTGTTGGTGTGTGATGTGAATAGTTGTTAGTGTAAGGCTCATAGAGAAGGCTAGAAGTGAAAGGGGAGTTAAGAATTAGTAATTTAGTCTGACTTGAGGAAGGATTCTGGAGTCTTAGGATGATGACTTTAAGCTAAGGGGGAGATAGTGAATATGGGAAATAAGTTAGATCTTGAGAACGCTCATCAGAAGTTCCAGCTCTAGTAGATGCAGTTTATGATCTCTTCGAGGTTCAGATAATTTACCTTGTAAATTCAGTGGAAGTTAAAGTGGTGTCAATTCCTATGTGCAAATTTCTGAGGTTTAGAAGTAACCATTTCAGTCAATGATGCCATTCTTTCCCTATGAGTTCTTATTGCTCATTTTCATGTTATGAATTAGTTATGTGTGTTAATCCATGTTTTCTTATGTGTTCGGATTGAACTCAGTCTTTGGAAGTTGTTCGTTAACTCAATGGAGTCAGATTATCTCATGTATGTGCTCAGTTGTAAATGTCGGGAATGATTCGTTCTTGAAGTTCCTTACTCTCAGTTAGATTAGATATTTAGAAATCCAGCTTAGTATCGAGAAGCAATTTGAGGACGAAAGTTTAGTCCGTATTAGTTCAGTCCCAGATAAAGAGGGGGAAAGAATTATTTTCGGTGTTTTGTCTAGTTCTTGCTGGTTTCATGTTCTTCGGCTTTCCTTAAGTCGCGGTGAGTATGTTAGATGTGAATTTTCAGATTTGGTGAATAGAGTTGGTCCCGAGTCAGGTACTCCGTTGGTGCTTAGCTGTGATTAATTGATATCTGGATATTGGCTTCACCTCTATAATTTCAGTATGTTCAGCCAACATTTGAGGACGAATGTTCCCAAGGGGGAGATATTGTAATACCCTGGAAATGCCTAAGAATAAGACCCAGGAGTTTAATTGGAAAAGTGCAGAAAACTGGAAAGAATATCTCAGAACGGGGGACTTGACAAGTCGTGGTAGGATACCACGAGTCATCATGTGCTGTCGTGGTATGGGAATCATGGAGGTATTGGCAATGGACGACCTGACGAGTCGTCTGGCCTGGCAACGACTCGTCAGGTTGGTCGTTGGGTGGAGGCCGGGAAAGCCTTAGGCAGTGTTCATGACGGATGGATATGACGAGTCGTTTGGCTGGTAACAACTCATCAAGTCAGTCGTTAGGAGGGAGAAGCTTTGGTTTTAAAGGAATTTCAAGTGTACTTGACGAGATCACCTAACGAGTTGTTTGGTGTAACAACGACTCATCAGGTGAGTCGTGGGTTCCAGTTCGGCCAGATTTTAAAAGCTTTCTCAGGGGTGTTTGGGAAAAATCCTATGCTCTCAATTCTTAAGTGATGTCATTTTAAGAAATTTGGGGACGTTTTTAAGGGCTTTTCTAGACCTAAACTTTCATTCTCTCAAAAACACTCTCCTAAACCCTTCTACCTCCCTTCTTTCAAGATTCAACGGATTTCTTCAAGGCTTCAAGCTACAAATCAAGTGGGATTTTCGTCTACCAGGTATGCGGGTTTTTCATCAAGTATACTCTTCCATCCTTGTGCCCCAAAAATATTTTCATTAAACACCAATTTCGATAATTCTAGAAAATCATGATATAGGGTTTGTAAAAAAGGTAAATCTTCATTATTTTTCTTAAATGCTAAAATCTACTGCGGTTATGAATTAAATTGGATTATTAATTGATGGGTTATCTTAAATTATGAAATATAGGTTGAGAATGTATGAGTGTAGTCTGTTCTTCATAAGTCGATTAGAGTATTGAATGGGATTTGTTCATTTCTCCCTTGATGGTCGTAGTGATTCATGAACACAATAGAATCATGGAAATATTGCATAATTAACCATAATGACTTTTTTTTGATATTGATGACAATGTTTTATTGAATAGGAGTTGTTTACTTGAGTAATTGAAGTAAATTATGTGTCATCACCATGTTTTAGATTTAATTGATTGGGCATGACAAGATCACATCTCCATAGAAGCTTGGGTGGATTCTATATTGCTTTCCATACTAAAAATCATTTTCATAAAACCTTAGAATCTAACATTCCCGTGGATAAAGAGTTCATAAATGGAGTGATTATGACAAGTGTGTGAAATGGTTGTAACCTAATTACATGAAGTTATGCATCCTTGATAGATTATGAGTTGAATTTTACAAATCATGTTTGATCTTATATTACCTATTGAATGAGATGAGCATGGAATCAAGATGCCATGATAGAATAATGCTAGTACGAATATTTAGCATTCTCGTTGGGTTGTCATGTTAAAAGTCAGTCAGTGACTCTCTATATAAGAGCTATCTTTCTCCCTTTGACAGTCAGGGATTCTCTTTAGCTGAGAATGTTCCCTTGGATAGTCAGGGACGCTCCCTTCGACCGTCAGGGACTCCCCCTTGACGAGCAGGGACCCTCTTGATATCAGTCACGACATCATACATTTGTATTATTCCCCATCATTACTTTTGCACATGCGCAGTTACTATAATAATGCATGTCTTTATAATGTGGTTATGTTAATTGAATATGTGAATCTCGTATAAGATTGTCGTATCTCTTTTCAATTACCTTGCTATTAAAATTTTTTGCATGGTTTCCTTCTCGTTCATATTACAAGTTAGTTTATTTATGCTTCCTACATACTCAGTACATCCAAGTACTAACTGCACGCCTCTTTTGCTATATTATTTCATGATATAGATTCAGGTCTCCAGGTTCTGCCGCGTTGCTAGATACACTTCACCATTTCCCAGCGGTTAGTGGTGAGTCCTCATCCTCCAAGGACGTGATTTATATTCTTGTTTTATTGTGTTCCAGTTTTCGGAATTTGGGAGTTTTCTGGGGGCTTGTCGCAATAACTCATTCGTTTAGTAGAAGGCTTTCGAACTTGTCTAGACAGTTTCAGCTACGTATATAAGTGTTATTAAATTGTCTTTATGGATCATATTAGATTCTTGTTACTTTCTTCCACTTTTTCATGATGATTAGATGTTTCTTATGTTAAGTGTATACGATGATTATGTCATGGGTCGACTTGGAGCATTTCGGGGTTCCTTGTCCCGTGTCTACCATCCGGGTGTACTCTCGGGTCATGACAAAAGAGTTGACAGAAGTATTTTTGGATCATTTTCCCTCCCACAAGGATGTTGCAGCTAAGGGATGATATTACAAACTTTTGGCAAGAGTCGGGTGAGCCTTTGCATGAAACATGACTGAGATTCAAGAAGAAAGTATCTCTTTGCCCTAACCATTGTCTTCTCGATGGAGTGCTGCTTCAAATCTTTTATTGAGCCCTAGAGTCCATCAATAAATCAATCACCCATAATCTAGTTGAGGGGTCAATCATGGACCAGACGTATGGTCAAGCTAAAGCCCTCTTGGAGAGGATGACGAAGACGAATAGGACATGGCATGCAAGGGAGACGAATGTATCTTCATATGATGCTGGTTCTAGTTTGCTAACAGATGAAATGAGAAAAAGAGATGAAGAGGAAGATTAAAATCTTACTAAAATGATGACTCAACTGGAGATAATGACTAAGCATCTGACGGGAAGTGGGCCTAAAGTTGTGAATGTTGTGGGAATGCAAGGTCCAATGCATTTCGAGGAAGAGTTTTCGCCACCAAGGTACGAGGAGGAGTTCCAATATATGGAAAATCAAATGGGGGGATTCTCGACCTGGGTACCAAAGGAATAATCAAGGCACTTGGCGCCCAAGGGAAAAGAACCAAGGTTGGAGGAACCGTGACACACAAGGGTGGCCTTATCGAAAAGAGAGATGGAGCAATAAAGAGAAAAATCATGAGGGAGACTGCTACTATAGAAGATCGAATCCTTATGTTCCCACTCCTAAATCAGAGAATTCCCAATCTCAACCGAGTGTGAGTGAGTGATGTTGGTGTAACGCCCCGAGTCTATATCCTGGACGAGACATGGTACTTGGATTCACAATGTTACACCCCGTAAATTCCCGGCACATAGATGGCCTATTCACGTGTTGGTTAAGCGTATTTGAAAGCCATACATGCTAGAAAAAGGCCCAGGGAAAGATCGGACAAACGCCAAGTCGGCGCGTCGCAAGGCAAAATGCGACTTATAAATCGCATTCCCTGAATGCGATTTATAGTGACAATTATATTTATGCCCCCACTTCGGTTTTCTACTTCGGTTTTAATTCAAAGATATTCATTATATTTTAAAACGTGAGAGAAAACAAGAGGGGGGCGAAGGGACAGGATAAATTGTCGCCGATTACGCCGCCAAACGCGGTCCAATTTCAAATTAACCTCAGGTACTGAGGTATTTAGCAGCAGGAGCACTTACGGTTTTTGTTTTCGCGAAATACGGCCATCAATCGTCGTGCTACCTAATTAAGGTAAGTAGAATTTCTCAAAAACTAGTGTCTATGTGTACCTAGCCGTAAAGTGAATACTTCTCCCTTCTCGACTGAAAATTGCAAGTTTTCGACCGTCTTTTCGATAAGCCTAAGTTTAGACGATAATTATATCGAAAGTGACGTTGTCCTTCGGTAATAACGTTGTATTTAGTGCTAATTGATGTCTAAAGGAATGCGCTGGGGAGAAATAGTCGAGAATCGACTGAGCCTCGTCCGACAATGGATAACTCGAGGTTAAGGTATGTGAAGTTGTTCTTTGGAAAGTTAGTAAGTCTTAGCTTTGTGAATCATAGTAAACTCGTATTTGAAACTCCCTAGAGTTGAATGTTGAGAATTGAGTAAGTCTAGTAAATTCTCGTTTGCATTGCCGTCATCGTATTTCAAATCAAGGATAGAAAAGCATGCGCCAAAGGGTGCTAGCATTCCAGATTCAACATAGCTTATTGTATGATTAGCAAGCATGTTGTAGTATAAAAAGAAAACAGATTTTCAAAATAAAAGTTAGTAAAGTAAAAAACCGATAGACAGATGTGCTTTTATGGCTACAGACTAGCCATTCAAATGTATGAGATATTGGCTACGTATTAGCCGAACAGCTAAAGAAAGATTTTTAATCGCATAATTAGTAAAGAATCACTAGTACGTAAAGAGATCGAATGAGAAATCGTATTTGTATAGTCCTTTCACATGTATGCTTGCTATTTATATGTGCTATTTGTTTGTTGAGACTTGTAGTGGCGTGATGGCCCCTTACATCCTCACCGCTCCCGCTGGTAATCGTGTCGCCCACCGAGCGGGTGGGTTTACGCCACTCCAAGGGAGTGGCATGTCGTCCCTAGCTTGGACGAAGCATGGGATGAAGCTTTCCCCATAGCTGTCTCATCAAAGACATGTGTGCAAACTGGCCGTGATAGCCTCGAGGAGAGTTCTGAGGGAACCAGACTTGATCTGCTACTGTCGTGACATACAGCTATTACGGTGTGTAGCTCCGATTTCGTATAGCCTCATGAGAGTTCCTGGGAACCAGACCTATCTGTTATCGTTTCAGACAGAGTCCTCCCCATCAGACACGGTTATTTATATCGGGAGGCTATGGCCCGAGCCGAGACCCAGGGGGTGTCGTTAGAGAGCTCCAGCGAGTAGACGAGTGGAGTGACTTATTTGGCCTGTTTTGACCAGTAGGTATATATATTATTTGTTACTTAGCGCCATCCGGCTTATGGGGGTTGGTATTGGCTCTGGTTACTTGTATATCTATTTATGTGCTATATACTAGCTACAGGCCGTCGCGCCATGTGCACGCCCGCCCTATTAGTGCGTAACGCTTTGATTCAGCTTCACGCCTTCTTCGCATTCAGCTATCTCCTGCCATACAAAATCGCTAGTTATGCTATCTATATTCAGTTGTTTTCATTATACATTTCAGTTGCTTTGCATACTCGCACTGTACCGATTCGCTGGGGCGCCAGACATTACCCGCAGGTGCTCATAGGGCGAGGAGGCGATCCCTCGATCCCGGCCAGCTATTGAGTCATCGCCCTCCCCTGTCATCCGGAGTTCGATTTCCAGAGGTGTAGCTTCTTACTTTTGATGTACAGTATGGGTAGGCTTGGGGCCCCGTCCCTATCATTTCTATTGTTACCTATAGAGGCTTGCACATTATATGTTTTATCTCCCTGTGATCAGTTAAGCCGGTCGTGTGAGGCCGTTCAGTTTGTATAGTTGTTTAGTATTTCTTTATGTTGGCCGTGAGGGGCCGTGGCTTGTCAGTAGTGGTGACCTTTGCCGGTCACGTAGTCTGACAAAAGATTCTTGTGTTTAAGTTTCAAATTACTAAGTCGAAGATGGTACCCAACGCCCAGGTCCTATTTCATATACTCCATCTGTTATTACGTGCATTGTGGCTATAGGCCTGATGGTCGGAGGCCGTGCTTGGCGCTCAAGTATAGCCTCTTTGCGAAACTCCGAGATAGAGCTAGCTGTGCACCGATGTGCCTCGGCCCACCGCTAGTAGTCCGTATCCTTCTAGGGCACTGAAGCGCTCATACTTGCTACGGGCGTGACAAACTTGGCATCGTAAGGTGTCGTGTCCTGTGAGCCCTGGCAAGTCGTGCTAAGTAGAGTCTTGTCTTTGGATGTGTTGTGCACCACATACTATAGGCAGGAGGTCATGAGGCATGATAGGATGGTTACCCTTCCTTCTCGGGCCAACGTGTTTTTAGAGCGGCATGCAGGCTGAGTCCTAAAAACTTACCGTATTCTTGATTATAGATACAAAGGCGTATCGCATACCCTATTACGGGGCGTAAGATCAGATATAGCAAATGCAAGAAGGCATCGGCCAGTTACAAGATAGTTACAACAGCCAGAGGAGGTCCTGAGAGACCTCCCAAACAGTGGATACCTTTTACCTAAGTATTCATTCCCAAAGATACGTTGGATAGGAAGTCGAAGTATAATGTACATACGAGTTGATTTATTTATTAGTTATATAAGACCTGATTAAGATTAGCGACAAGGTCAGACTATCGATGAGTATGAGAAAGAGAGGGAAATGCAGATTCTGCATACCATCTTTTTGTGATGTGGTACGCTTATATGTTTCTATTTGTTGCAATAAGAAAAGGGCTATTCCTACCTCTTGACTTGATTCTAGTACAAGAAAGGGTATAAGACTTGGAGGTAGCCTAAAACAAGCAAGAAGTAAAGATAGATTGATTAATTCCAAGAAGTGTTGGTGAGCGTAAAGAGTAAGTAAGGATCGCTTAGCTCACCCGAAGTAGGGGTAAAAGACCTTTCAAAGGAAGAATGTCTAGTAATAGTCAAGTTCGAGTTAGAAAAAGGCCAAGTCCACCATGAACGTGCTAGCAAAAAATAAGATATACCTGCAAGATTATGATATGATTCAATTTGTGATATCGAAAGGTAGAGAGGTCATGTGAATTTATAGGTCTCGATCGTAAGTCAAGAAGTATGAACCGAGACTTGACCAAGAGCTCCGACAGAAGGTTATACCTTGAACCCCAGAGTCTTAAGTAAGATAAAGGAAAGAAGCAGAGTAATAGAGATTTTGTGGGGAAATATGAATTACCCTGCATTGATAGAATATCGTATTATGGACTAAGCTCGACCGACAAAGTAAGATTGCGGTTCGTAATGCCGCAGTATGTCCGCTATGGAGAAGTTAAGAAATTACCGATACAAAGCAATTCTAATCTAGTGGCCTAGAGATAAGGCCCACAGCATGAAATATGGGCTCTCGAATATAATGCCAAGAAAGGCCAAGGTTCGGTGTTGACCCCACATCGTAAGAGTGGCGAAATTTCTATACAGACCATAATCAAGCTCATATGCTGTTACATCCATAATGGGATGAAAGTCTAAGGAAACATAAGACAGAGGGCAGGAGATATCATCGCATCTTAGAAGCAAGATATTATGTACAATAAAGATGAGACTCAAAGAAGCATGTCAAAGATTACGTATCGCCAAAATTCAGTATGTATTGTACGTAGTTATTGATATATATATGTGCTATAATGTATATGCTGTGAGCAAAATGTCAATAGGAGTTACAATTACTCGTACTCCGATTAGTGCCAGAAAGTATATATACATCGTATAAAGAGGGATCCCGTCAAGAAGAGGGTATGTAAGTGTGGTTATGCATGAAGCCATGTAGACTTTTGGTTAACGCTATTGAGAGTAACGTACTCATATGTTGTTGCCGATCTAGGCTTTAGAAGCTTATAAGAGTTAGTTTACCCGAATCAGATGGCTAGATAATAAGGGCACAATTAGGCGGTCTAACGACCAACTCCGGCGCCGTATTAGCGGAAGCATCCCTAGAGATCAAGAATGCACGCATGTGCCGAAACAGAATTAGAGCCAATAGCATACTTCAAGGGTTAGTAATACTGCACTATTTTCCAGTATGATAAGTGGCCGTATATCATTTTCCCCAAACTGTAGTGAGAGTCGGCTTTAGTCAATCTAGCAAAGATTTATGTGAAACACCCCATGCCAACTAAATTATCCGAATCGTATAAAATCATGGGCACCCCAAGAAGGGGTCCACTCAGCACTGTGGCGACTAGTACTTTAGCTGGGTTCTCATAAAATATTCGACATGTGAGCCCCAGCGTGAGAACCGCCCATTGCACGACTCATAAGACCGAGACCTCCTGCACAGTGGCATAAATCCAAGTGGTACGCACAAGGCGTAAGAAATTGGTGCGTACTTCAGCACAGTGTTTACTAAAACCAAGAGATCAAGACTCCCGTGAAGATCCGGAGATTGATTAAGTCTCGATTAAGGCTATGCTTAGCCGTTATGTCCGATTAAGCCCAAATTATTCAGCTTATGCAAGGTTATCCGGCTGCATTATTTTAGGATCATGATCAATAACAGATCCTCTCGATCGTATAAAGGCACAAGGTGCGAGATGGTCGCTCGTGTTATCCCAAAGAACAAGTAGCTCTTAGCATGCGGTCACAGGCTAAATAAGCTCTAGCTATACCGGTAGATTACTCCGTCGGTTTCTCCTAAGATAAGAGGCCAAAGACCATCAATTATATGCCAAGTTCTCTAAATATGAATATGTTGTATCGTCAAGAAGAGAAGATGAAGTAGCAAACGCCTCCTTAGCTACAAATTCGTTAGAGTTTGGCGACTTGTAGCCAACGTAATTATCTTAAAATACACCACCGGGTCAATTTAGCCATTCGTGTACGTAAATGAAGGACACCGTGAGCGGTAATTCGTAACACCACCGTGTCGCTATTAGTTGCGAAGTAAAAGAACGGTAGTATAATAATCCCGACTGGCAAGGTGGAAAGCGCTAGGATTTCCAAGTAATAGAGGATGGAGTGCCGCAAGCAAAGGCCGCCTCGTGGTTCCGTATGTTTCGTGCCTCCGCCAGCCAGAGCCATGAATGAGATACATTGTGCCGCTATTCTTTCCTCCTCGGCGTCAATGTACCATGATATCAAAGAAAACTACTCAGATGAGCATTGTTCAAATAGCCGAGGAAAAGTGCTTATCGAGAATGCCTATCGACGTACGTGAGCCTCCGTGTCATATGCATTTCTAAGGCAGACCTGGAGTTCGCATGTGATGATCGGGTATTTTTGAAAGTGTCTCTCCGATGAAAGGGGTGATGAGATTCGGCAAGAAAGTGGTAAGCTTCACCAAGGCTTATTCGGCCATATCAAATTCACCGAAGAATAGGCCATGGGCATATGAGTTGAACTTGCCTCCGTAATTAGAATCTGCTTCATCCAAGCCTTTCATGTATCCATGCTCAGGAAATGCTAGGAGATCTGGCCAAGATACCCCACCTGTGATATCCGTGTTACTGCAAGAGTCGGCCCACGAAGAGGTTCCAATAGAGTTATCCTAGACAAAGATGTATTCGCAGATTGAGAACTAAAGATATTAAGGCCTCATTAAAGTATTAAGGCATAACAGAACCGAGAGGAAATGACGCAATCTGAGGAAGATATGAAAGCTAGATATCCTCACTTTGTCCGTGCCTAGTCATGGCTGTATAAGCCGCATTGTTACTCTATGCGCACTATGCTTGTTTATGTATAAATGAGAAAGATTGATGTTTAGCTATCAAATGAATCCTATAGTATCGTGTGGAGTACCTGTATTGGAATTTTCTCAGATTTGTGTTTTTGGGATAGTCCATGTTGCATGGGAAACTTTGCCAAAATTTTTCTAGAAACAAGTTGAGTTAATTGAGAAGTCCTTTAGATAGTAGTTTTCATTCGAGACGAATGTTCTTAAGGGGGAGGGGAGAATGTTACACTCGTAAATTCTCGGCACATGGCCTATTCGCGTGTTGGTTAAGAGTATTTGAAAGCCATACATGCTAGAAAGGCCCGGGAAAGATCGGACAAGCGCAAGTCGGGCCGCTGTCAGCAAGGCAAATGCGATTTATAAATTGCATTCCTGGAATGACTTATAAATCGCACTCCAGAAATGTGATTTATAAATCAGTAATTCCCCGAATGCGATTTATAGTGACAATTATATATATGCCCCCACTTCGCTTTAATTCGCATATTCATTATATTTTCCGTAAACGTGAGAGAAAACAAGAGGGGGCGAAGGATATGGATAAATTGTCGCCGATTACACCGCCAAACGCGTCCAAATTCAAATTCACCTCGTGTACCGAGGTATTTAGACAGGAGCATTCCTACGGCTTTGTTTCGCGAAATACTACTTTCGATGAATCATCGAGCTACCTGACTCAAGGTAAGTAGAATTGCTCCAAACTAGTGTCTATGTGCTCCTAGCCGTAAAGTGAATACTTCAACCTTCTCGGGACTTTGGAAAATAGCAAGTTTTCGACCGTCCTTCGATAAGCCTAAGTTTAGACGATAATTATATCGAAAGTGACGCGTCCTTTCGAATAACGTTGTATTTAGTGCTAATTGATGTCTATATGAATGCGTTGGGAGAAATAGCCGGAGTACCGACTCCAGCCTCGTCCGACTGATAACTCGAGGTTAAGGTATGTGAAGTTGTTCTTCGGCAAGTTAGTAAGTCCTAGCTTTGTGAATCATAGTAAACTCCGTATTTGAAACTCCCGTGAGTTGAATGTTGAGAATTGAGTAAGTCTAGTAAATTCCTGGGTTGCGTTGTCAGACAGCTTCTCAAATACCGAAGGATAGAAAAGCATGTCAAAGGGCGAGAGTTAGCATTCCAAATTTAGTATAGCTTATTGTATGATTAGCAAGCATGTTGTAGTATAAAAGAAACAGATTTAATGAAAGTTAGTAAAGTAAACAAAGATAGACAGACAGCTTTATGTAAGGCGTACCAGCTATTCAAACAGATGAGATATTAATAAGGGGACAGCCAACATAAAGAAAGATTTCAGAATCCGCATAATTAGTAAAGAATCGCCTTAGTACAAAAAGAGATCGTAATGAGAAATCGATTTCGATAGTCCTTTTCATTTATACATGTTTGCTATTTATATGTGTTATTTGCTTGTTGAGACTTGTTGTGGCGTGAGGGCCCCTTATTGAGCGTCCTCACCGCCCCGGGTTGGTAATCATGTCGCCACTGAGCGGGTGGGTTTACGCTCACCCAAGGAGTGGCGTGTCACGCCCCCACTTTGGACGAAGATGGGATGAAGCTTTCCCATAAAGGCCTGATTTCCAACACATGTGTGCAACTCCTAGCTTTCGTATAGCCTCGAGGAGAGTTCCAGGAAACTGCACTATCTCATATCGGCTGTACATAAGGTTATTACAGGTGGGAAGCATGGTTTCGTATAGCCCCGATGAGAGTTCCGGGGAATAAGACCCTATCTGTTACTGTTGGCACAGAGTCCTCCTGACTCGTACACGATTATTTATATCTGAGGCTAAGGCCCAGCCTGAGACCCGTGGGGCCTAAGAGGAGCCCTAGTGAGTAGACGAGTGAGTGACTTATTTTTGGGTCAGGTTTTGACCCGGGTAGGGGTATATAGATTGTTTGCTTTCTTGGAACCATCCGGCTTATGGGGGTTGGTATTGGCTCTGCTTGCTACTTGTATATCTATTTATGTGCTATATACTAACTATCACTAGACAGCAGGTCGTCATATTTCACAAAGTACGCTCGCCTTATTATTAGTACGTAAAGCTTGATTCGCTCATATCACTTCTTCGTATCTCAGCTTATCTCCTGCCATACGTAATTGCTAGTTATGCTATCTATATTCATTGTTTTCGCTATATTATTTCAAGCATTTTTGCATACCAAGACTAGCGGTACCGATGCTCAAAGGGGGCGCTGCATTACTTGCTCCGCAGTGCTCATAGACGAGGAGGGAGATCCTCGTGATCCCATCTCAGCCTATTGAGTCGTTAGCTCCTTTCATCCGAGCGCCCGATTTCCAGAGGTGTAGCTCTTTACTTTTGATGTACAAGATGGGTAGGCCGGGCCCGTTCCGATCATTTTTATTGTTACTCATAGAGGCTTGCAAAGATTGTATGTTTTATCTCCTCGTGGCCGCTGAGCCGGCCGTGGTGAGGCCGTGGCTTGTATAGTTGTTTAGTATTTCTTTATGTTGGCCGTGAGAGGTCAAAATAGAGCACAAGAGGGGTGGCAGACCTTGCCGGTCACGTAGTCTTACAAGATTTTTTGTGTTTAAGTTTCGCGATGACTAGCCGCATGGTGGCCTTGTCACCCGCATAGGTTCCGATTCTCGAGTATATTCCTCGTCACTGCTATTACGAAGGCTGTGTGGCTATAAGCCCAGATGGTCGGAGGCCGTGTTTACAACAAGATAGCTCCTTTGTTTCAGAACTCCGAGATAGAGCTAGCCAGGCACTGCATGTGCCTCGCCCACCAGCTAGTAGTCCAGATCCTTTTAGGGCACTGTAAAGCGCTCATACTCTCTAAGGCGGGGCGTGACACACAAGTGCAACCCCAAGTCAACCCACCGTCTATCATAACACCGGCATTCTGAGTAAAACTTAGCTTTAAGCTTTAAAATATTAAAATAAAATATTTATAAAGAAGAACTAAATCATAAAATTCTAATCAATCGAAAACAAACTAAGAATCTCGAGTCTCAGGTTCGCTTCCCGAAAGCCATCTATCTAAGTCTAACCGAAAGAAATATAACCGAAAGAAATAATGATCATCTCGAAAGAAGATGAGGACCTTTACCACCGATGCAAATTAAAAACTTCGGGCGTGATCACCTAACGGTGCCGAGATGGAGAACTGCACCGTATCATAAAAATGATACATCATAAAGCAGGCAAGACATTTCTTTGAATGTATCGAGTAAGTGGGAGAAACCATAACACGAAGGATAAAATAATCGAACTATAAAGACATGTAATGACCAATAGAAATGCCGAAACTAAATAAACCGTGACATACCGAGATGGTCAAAATGCACTGCTCGATGGTCGAATACATGCCCTAAATCCGAGATACTAATCTGAAAACCGTGATCAACCGATCCGAAATGAATAGTCCGAAAACTTTTCTTAATTGAGCTAAAATGAGACTCGAATTGTATTGACTAAAGGAGAGAGAGTTCATAACTCCATATAACCATGCGAGCTACACGTGAGTCACATGTATACACCCCATTGGTAGGGACCCAATATACCTTGAAAAGGTGCAAGGGAACCCCATCCGTTCGGTGCCAAGTCCTACTCCCACCGTATTGCAAACAACCCTAACATACACCAAGATCGTAGACACGAGACAATGAGTCCGAGAGACACCAAGTCTACCGACGACATGAGCATATATCTAATTAAATCACATAAGCGGAATACTTAACATAAGAAAGCGTAAACATGCCATAAATACAGGGAAAGTACATTATGTAATCCATACATGATGGATAAATACAACTTGTAGTCTGAAAAGCCTCTAATCATGAAGGACGGGTTGATGGGACAACTCCCCGACTAACCCAACAATTTTGAAACCGAAAGAAAAGCCTAGATTTGAGCATATATCCTCGGTACATGAGGATTCACCAAATACGCTGATAACCGCCTTGGAAGCACTACTAAGAAGGGTGAGCCTGAGATCGGTTCTTGTATCATGAAATGATAAAACATGTAAGGTAAGTGCCGCACGTGGAATGTACTAGTTGCAAGGTAAGTAAAACAAACATTTAAATATATAAAAGCTCATAAATTATCACAAGAGTAGGACATCATGCTCATATGATAAATACCATAACCTAAAACATGTGGCCTAAGGTTATCAAAACATTCATAAATATAATCAAAATTATAATCGTGAGAGGAAAGTCGTAGCTGAACATAACTTGAGCAAATATACCTAATCATAGACATGCATAAATCTTGAGGAACAGTGGAGATTCTCTAACCGACATACCTCATATGAGCACAATTCTTGAAGCCCGAATTCTGTAACCTTAGACAAGAGGTTGTCCTTACCTTGCCAAGGGTAGGACCACGAAGTGATACTACCATGAAAGGGCCATTTGGGTCGAAGAGAGTACCATAGGTGGTCCCAACATACCTATGGTGGCATGTAGCTTATGAGGTCCAAGGCAAAACCTAGGCCCCGAACCTATTCCTGCTCCCTATACTACTCCCTTAACATATAGTGCTCATAGTATAACATGCATGAATTCATAGGCTAGTTAAATTATGATAATCATAAACATACTCGTACATACGTGAACTAGCCATGAACCGAGGCCCGTGAGTCGGCCCAAAACATAATTCATAAGTTCATATGGTTCATACATACTTTTAAATCATGCATATAGATTGAAATTCATAAAATCATGATGGGTAATATCATAAATCCATATCTAAATCGTAAATCATACCGGGTTCCTAAATAAAAATCATTTGAAGAGAAGATCATAAATCGATTCATCATGGGTCACATAATTAGCCTAATTTCAAAGAAATCAAAATCGATAACATTATAAATAATTTTAAATAATAAGAACTAATCAAACCCCATAGGATTATGCGAGATTCTAAAGTCACAAAAACCATTGTCAAATCATTAGACTTTTATAAAATCATCTTAAAAACCCCATAAGTTTTTAATAAAATTTCTATAAAAATCATAGAGGATGGGCATGGGTGTGGAGGAAATCACCCATTGATAGACTTACATACTTGGAACAATCGATTATTAACTTACTCTTGAAAGCCTCAAGAAATTGATGAAGAAACACCTCAAATCACCTAGATCACCCTCTTTTATCACCTTCCCAAACCTTTCTATCAATTTATTCTTAACTTCCCCAGTCGTGCTGGGTGACCACACCTTATCACCATTCGAGGTCCACACCGCCCAACCATCTTGCCAAAACATTCGGGCCCAGCTACAAAAGACCTCAAGAGTCGTGGAGGTCCTACCACGACTCATGGTCATGCCTAAGGGCCTCTACAAGTCCCGCTAACCCCGTCGGACCACAAGTCACCTTCACGACTCGTGGTCACTCCTCACGAGTCTCCTCACTCGGCTCGTCCTCAGGACCCGATGTGAAATTCCGCCACCATTTTGACTCTCAACTCATCTCTGGAGTTCTGCATAACAATATCTCCCCATTGAAAAAATTCATCCTCAAATGTTATAAACACAGTAATATTTAAAATCATACATTAATCATATGCAAATACCGATTATTTTAAGCAAAGACTCGACAAAATGACTACCTCAAAAGAACTACATAGCCAACCGAACGTACATCACATACCTCTATCATATCATAAATCAAACTCGTGCACATGAACCGGTCATGGAAACCGATTAGAGAATTAGGGAAAACCGATACTCCGAAATCAAATCAGTTTTAGGGAACAGTAGGAGGGCACAAATACCATGATCTAATTTGGCTTCCCCACATAGCCTCGACATGCCGATTTCTCCATAAAACTATCAGGCTATTTCTTTTGTTCACCTCTCAACCACGATCCAAGATTGAAGTCAATTTCGTCATAACCCTGAAGGCTATCTCTCACACCAACACTTTCCACCGACAACTCGAAGTTGATCCACCCAAGCACTTTTCAAGAGCTATACATGAAATACGGATGAATCGATGGAAAGTCCAACCTATACGCTACCTTACCAACTTTTCTCATAACCCTGTAGGACCAATATAGCGGGACCGAGTTTTGTTTGTTCCCAAACTGCATGAATCCCTTCATGGGAGATACTCTTCGTAAACACCCAATCATCTACCTCAAACTTCAAATCTGTTCTCCTCACATTAGCATACAATTTATGATGACTTCCGACCGATTAATGAACTCTTAACAACCTCATGAACCGAATCGCCCTATCATAGCCGCTTACCAACTCAAACCATCCAATCAGCAACTACACCTTCGTCCATAAAGAGCCTCGAACGGGCCATCTGGATTCTAGAGGATAGCCGATATTATAAGCAAATTTGATCAAGGGAAAATGATCATCCCAAATTCCTTTGAAGTCCATCACACATGCTCTCAACATGTCCTCGAGAGCCCTGGATTGTTCGCTCGCCTTGACCATCCATTTGTGGATGAAAGGATGTGCCGAGCTTAACTTGGAGTCTAAAGTCCCTTCAATGACCGCTTAACCGGGAGGTAACCGAGTACTCGGTCTGAAATAATACATAAGGGAACTTGATGTAACCAAACCAACACTGAATATACAACATGGCATAATCATCCGCTGAATTTGTGGTTTTGACCGCAGAGAAAGTGTGCACCTTGGTCAAGCCGTCACCACCACCAATGGAGTAATGTTGCCCGCGAGTAACGGGCAAACTCCGCCATTAAGTCCATATTGATTTCTTCCCACTTCAAAGTAGGGATGTTGATATCCTGAAGTAAGCCTCCCGACCTTTGGTGCTCGACCTTCACTTAGCCGTCTCGGGCACTTGGCTATAAATTTCGCAATATCAATCTTCAAGTCGCTCCACCAATATATTACCGCAAATCATGATTGGCATCTTGGTGGCACCTGTGATGGATAGAGTACCGATCCATGTGCCTGCAAAGTAACATTCATCCTCAAATCATCTAAGTTTTTGGAACACATAATTAACCCCGGTACTACATCACACCATCTCCCCTTGGGAGAAAACCTCAACCTTCGACTCGAAAACTTTTCGCCTTAGATACATCGAATCCTCATCTTTTCTATCCTTCACATCAATCACCAAGGACAATTAAGATCTGTTTTGCACAACAACACCGCCATCGGTTGAGTCGACCAATCTAACTCCCAACATTGAAGGTTGATGGACATCTTTCACCAACTCCTTCTTTCCCTCATCCACGTGGGACAAACTCTCTATAGAGAGCCTACTATGTGAATCTCGCAATACATTAGCCTTACTTGGGTGATATAGTACACTCATATCATAGTCCTTAAGTAGCTCCAACCACCTCTATTGTCGAAGATTGACATCACTGCGGTACACACATATTTCAATCTCTTTAGGTCCGTGAATACATTCACGTGAAACCTATACAAGTATTGCCACCATATCTTCAATGCGAACACCACTGTGCGGGCCAACTCAAGTTCATGGGTCGGGTAATTCTTCTCATGGATTTCCAACTATCTTGAGGCATACGCTATCACTTTCCTCGCTGCATCAATGCACACCCAAGTCCGAGTTTGAAGCATCATAATATAATACCAAACCATCTGGGCATTCGAGTAAGGTCAACACTAGTGTTGAAGTGAGTCGAGTCTTCTACTCTGACTTGGAAGCTTTTCTCACAAGCCTCCGACCATTGGAACTTTACCTTCTTCTGAGTCAACTTGGTCAAAGGTGCTGCAATAGATGAAAATCCCTCAACAAACCTCCAATAGTAGCCTGCTAGGAGAAAAAAACTTCAAATTTTGGAAGGATTCACTAGTTTGGGCCAATTCTTTACTGCTTCAACTTTATGAGGATCCACACTTATGCCCTCACTCGATACCACATGGCCTAAAATTTCCATGGAGTCCAACCAAAATTCACACTTGTTGAAATTTGCATACAACTGGCGATCCTTAAGGGTCTGAAGTACTACTCTCAAGTGAGTCGCATGCTCCTCCTCGCCCTGAGAGTATATAAGGATATCATCGATGAACACGATCACAAACATGTCTAGATATTGCTTGAAAACCCTGTTCATTAGATCCATAAAAGCTAAAGGGGCATTTGTTAGTCCAAAAGACATAACTACAAACTCATAATGGCCATATCGTGTCCTGAAGGTTGTCTTCGGGATATAACACTCCTAAACCCAGAGCTAATGATACCCGGACCTGAGATCTATCTTTGAGAACATCTGGCACCCTGGAGCTAGTCAAAAAATCATCAATCTTGGGAAAGGGTTACCTGTTCGTGACGGTAACCTTATTGAACTGTCGATAATCAATACACATGTGAAGGGAACCATCTTTCTTTTGGATGAAGAGAACTGGTGCACCCCATGAAAACTTGCTCGGTCTAATGAATCCTTTATCCAACAAGTCCTTCAATTGCTCTTTTAACTCTTTTAGCTTGGTTGGAGCCATCCTGTACGGAGGAATAGAGATAGGCTGCATGTCGGGAAGATGATCTATACCAAAATCAATTTCCCTCTCAGGAGGAACACCTGGAAAATCATCGGGAAAAACCTATGGATACTTACACACTACTGAAACTGATTGGATAGTCGGGGTCTTGGACTCAACATCCTTAACCCTAACTAAGAGATACATGCAGCCCTTACAAATCATCTTCCTGGCCTTAAGATATTAAATAAACCGACCAGCTGGTGCAATTTAATTACTCTTCCACTCTAAAACTGCCTCACTCAGAAATCGAAATTCCACCGCACGGGTCCTACAATTTATCAAAGCATAACATGCAAACAACCAATCCATACCCAAAATGATGTCAAAGTCATTCACAGCTAAATCTACTAAGTTTGCGGAGGTAACCTTATGCAACACTATGATGGGGCAACCTCTATACACCCGCCCAGCTACAACTGATTCACCGACTAGTGTAGAGACTGAGAACGGTTCTAACAAAATTTCAGGGCTAACTCCAAAACTTCTAGCAATATAAGGGGTCACAAAAGAAAAAGTAGCTCCTGGATCTAACAAGGCATAAGCATCAATATGGAAGACTTACAACACACCAGTGACTACATCTGGTGAAGCCTCCTACTCGTAGTGGGGTACTAAAGCATAAAATCTATTTTGGCGCTAACCGCCTGCTAAACTAGTAGAGGCACCCTGCTGCTGGAGCGGCAAAATTGGCTGCTATCACATGGCCCCACCGACCCCTAACATGGCTGAGGGTCAGTCCCTAAGTCTGTTCCCGGGTTTTCCACAACCGAAACATGCATCTGAGCCAACTAAGCACCTCCCAAGATGATTCTTTCTGCACTTCGCACAAGCTGGAAAAGTGAGCTCCACCTGCATGCTACCCTGATCCCTCGAGCCAGAAGCCCTACTCCTCTGATCTCCTATGAACCTAGATGGCATGCTGGCCATTGTTGTAGCCGGGGTGATAGACCTGTTCTAGAACTGCTGATGCTGTCCACCCCTTAACCTGACATGAGAAACCCAATAGCTGTCAGTCCTGGCCCTCTTGGACTCCCTCTACCTCTGGTAGACCGACTCCATCTGTTGAGCATGCAAAACAATGCGGGGAAAGTCAATATCCTAGTAGCATGGCGATCCTGCAATCCTTGTCCAAATAATCCGCCATCCCATGCACAAAACGAGTCACCCGAGCCCTCTGGTCTACCCCCAACTTTGGAGAATACTTAGATAATCAAGAGAACTCTAATGCGTACTCTTGAATGGACATGTTACTCTGCTTCAAATTAACAAACTCAGCCGCCTTGAGCTTCCTCATATCCCGAGGGAAGAATCGATTCATAATGGCCGCGAGGAACTCCTCCCAATCTATCAGTCCTGCACCCACTGCCCTGGCATCTCTCCGCTGCTTAAACCATATATGAGCCACCCTTTTTAGCTGATAAGAGGTCAAGTCAACACACTCCCTATTGTTCACCCCCATAAACTGGGTGATCTTCTGAATCTCCTCAATGAAATCATGTGGATCCTCATCCACCTTCGACCCCATGAACTCAGAAGGACTCATCCATAACAAATCCCTCACCCTGGCTGCCATTGCATTCACATTATGAGGGTAATGCGCCCCTTTTTGATATTTAACCTGGGCCGCCATGGCTTGTGCCAGCATATGAAGCGCTTCCCTAAACTCAGCGTGGGCAGCTGGCTCTGGTGCGTGCTCCTCGTGAACGGGTGGGGCTTGTTGATGCTCCTCACCATTGGCACCCTCATGATCATTATTGTTACCATTTCTTCTGGTGTTCACTCGGCATGGAGGAATGATGCTGCAAACGTGAATAACACAAATTAGAAGGGTAGAGGACTTTGATCGCACGACAGATCATGAAAGAAGTGAACATTTCCTACACGTCTAGTTGCCTCTTCGTCATAAGTGTGGCGCACTTCACACCCATGAAAAAGACTCTACTTAATGCCACTTTCAGACACCCTAGGACACTTCAAACCTATCACTCTGATACAAAGTTTGTCACGACTCGAATGTACACCCGGATCGTAGACACGGGACAAGGAGTCCCGAGAGACCCCAAGTCAACTCATGGCATGAGCGTACATCTAATTAAATCATATAAGAGGAAGAATTAATATAATAAAGCATAAACATGTCATAAATACGAGGAATGTACATTACGTAATCCATACATGACGGCTGAATAGAACTTGTAGTCTGAAAAGCCTCTAATCATGAAGGACAGGTTGATGGGACAACTCCCCAACTAAACCAACAATTTTGAAACCGAAAGAAAAGTACAGAGTCTGAGCATATAGCCCTCGAAACATGAGGACTCACCAAATGTGCTGATAACAATCTCGGAAGCACTACTGAGGAGGGTGAGTCTGAGAACTGGGTCCTGTATCATGAAACGATACAACATAGAAGGTATGCGGTCAGTATGTGGAATGCACTGAGTATGCAAATTAAGTAAAACGGACATTTAAATATATATAAGCTCATAAATGATCATAAGAGTAGGAAATCATGCTCATATCATAAATACCATAACCTAACATATCATAAGGCTCAAGGTTATCAAAATATTCGTAAATACAATCAAAATTATAATCATGAGAGGAAAGACGTATTGAACATAACTTGAGAAAATATACATAATCATTGACATGCATAAATCATGAGAAACAGTGGGAGATTCTTTTAACCAACATACCCCATATGAGAACACATGAAGCCCGACTTGTAACCCTAGTCAGGAGGGTGTCCATACCTTGACCAGGGTAGGACCATGAAAGTGTCATATCACCATGAAAGGGCCATTTGGGCCATGGAAAGTCCCATAGGAAGTCCCAACATACCTATGGTGGAACGTAGTTTATGAGGTCCGGGGAAGAACCTAGGCCCTGAACCTACTCAGTGTTCGCTACTACTCCTAGAACATATATAGTGCTCATAGTATAACATGCATGTATTAATGGGCCAGTTAAATCATGATAATCATAAACATACTCATACATACGTTAACTAGCAATGAAATGAGGCCCGTGAGTCGGCCAAAATGTAATTCATGATTCATAAGGTTTATACATACTTGTAAATCATGCAAATAGCTTGAAATTCATAAAATCATGATGGGTAATATCATAAATCCATAATTCAAATCGTAAATCATACCGGGTTTGTAAATAAAATCATTTGAAGAGAAGAATCAATTCATCATAGGTCATGCATACTTAGGCTTAATTTCATAGAAATCAAAATCAGTAAAATTAGAAATGATTTAAGTAATAATAGCTTATCGAAACCCATAGATTATTATGAGATTCTAAAATCACAAAACCCATTATCAAAACATTAGACTTTTATAAAATCATCTTTATAACCCCATAAGTTTTTAATAGAATTTTTGCAAAAATCATAGAGGATGGGCATGGGTGTGGAAGTAATCACCCATGGATAGCCTTACATACCTGGAACAATTGATTCTTAACTTCCCTTGAAATCCCAAGAAGAAATTTATAAAGAACACCTTGATATCACCTAGATCACCCTTCTATCACCTTCCCAAACCTTTGCACGCATGAATGAGGACATAGGCTAGTCTATTCCCTCTGATACCACCCTTTCTGATGTTAAGAAAACATAGTATAGGCCCCTAGGACTTAGGAATTACGAAATTTCCTTACTAAAATTGTAGAAATTTGCTAACTTCCAGTCCCCAAGATGGACTGGACAACTCGTGACCAAGACCAATGACTCGTGTCCTGAAGTCATAAGATACACTGCCATAATTCACCTTGGGACCCCACAGAGGATACCACAAATCGTGGTGGGTGACCAAGACTATTGGTCACCATCCGTGGTCCACACTGCCCAACCATCTTGTCAAAACATCCAGTCAAGGCCACAAGTCACCTCATGAGTCGTGACGCCGCCATGCCCGTTGTCTTCCCTATAAGACCTATAAACCCTGATGGACCACGAGTCACCTCATGACTCGTGGTCACTCCTCATGAGTCTCCTCATGGTTATTCTTGTGAACTGGTGTGAAATTTCAGTTTTTCACCATTTTGACTCCTGGGTTTGATCCTTGGGTTCCCGGAGTATAACATGGATAGTCCAAGGCTGACTACTAAGATGATAGCTTCAAACTAGGGCCCAAGACTAAGTCAGGAATACCTATCTGGAAGTACTGTAAGAGTTTTATCGGACTAGATTCTGTAACTGGTATTCTAAGACTAGTCAGAGCTGCTTATCTAGAAGCGTCGTAACCATCTAAAGAACAATTGTAATCTGAAGTTGGGGTCCTAAGGCTGGTTAGAGCTACTTATCTAGAAGTGTCATGACCGCCTAGAGAACAACTAAAATATGACAACTGAGTCTAATATTGATAATAGGGATGCACCACTAACACCTCAAGTATTTACTCTAGTCAAACTAATCAGCTCACATTTCTCTGAACAATACTGAGTGTTCTAAAATTCTGACTGAAATTGAACTATCATGCATCTGACATAGTTTAGAGTTTAGGAGTTTTTAAGATTACGTAAGACACCCTAATAAATTCACAGGAAAAAGGACCCTGCCAGTCCCCACGAGGCACTCCACGAGTCGTGAGGTCAAGAATGACTTGTGGTGCCAAGTCATGATGTGTACTGGAAATTTTCTTCAAATTCAATAGCCTGTCAACAACTAACTTCATGAGTCGTCAGGAGACCTAAAGACTCGTGACATCTCCCATTGCCACTGAACCAAGATTTCTCTTCATGGGTCACCACGGGGGACAACACGACTGGTGGTGTACCCGACGAGTCGTGATGATGATTCGTTAGGTACACTACCCGAATTTTCCAACTTTCAGTCAACCCTTGACCACGACTCACATGAAAACTAATGGTGTTGACCACGACTCATGGTCACACCTGTGATCATTCAATTTCCAAAATTTTCAACCAAGTTTAGACCCTTCCCCATGATTCACTCCACGACTCATAGCCTACCCTATGGGTCACAGGACAACTCATTCTGTGACCAAGTGCAGAAAATCCTATTTTCTCTATTTCAACTCCCGGGTCTGATCTTAAGGTTTTCGAGGCATTACAATATCTCCCCCTTGGGAACATTCATCCTTGAATATTGGAAAATATACAGAAAAGCAGAGAAACACAATCATTGTATTTAAATATTGATCGTATAAACATAAAACTAACGGATGACTACCTCTAAACTGAACTACATGACTAAACTGAATTCACGAATCATACATACATTCATTAACATGAAAGAAATTGGGACACATGGATTGAACATGTTACTGAATAGAGTTTAAGGGAGAAAATTTATACCTTAAACTGAAACTGAGCTGGAAGAGAACAAACGTGGGTGTCTATCCATCATATCTGCATTGGCTTCCCACGTAGCTCCCTCAACCTGCTGATTCCTTCACAAAACCTTGACTAATGCTACTTCTTTGTTTCTCTGCTTACGAACCTGACAATCAAGAATCTGAACTAGGACCTCTTCACAACAGAGACTATCTTTCACTCCTGCACTATCTAGTGGCACCACCGAAGTTGGATCACCAATGGACTTCTTCAATAGTGACACATGGAACACTGGGTGCACAAATGATAACTCTGAAGGTAATTCTAGCTCATAGGCTAGATTGCCAATTCGCCTCAAAATTATGTAGGGTCCCATATATCTCAGACTAGGTTTTCCTTTCTTCCCAAATATCATCACCCCTTTCATGGGTGAAATTTTTAGATAAACCCAGTCATTTACTGCAAAATATAATTCTCTTCTCCTCAAATCAGCATAAGATTTCTGATGGCTTTGTGCTGTTTTCAATCTCTCTCTGATAAGTTGTACCTTCTGCATTGCCTCATGAATTAAGTCTGGCCCTATCAGAGTAGCTTCACCAACCTCAACCCACCGTATAGGAGATCTAACCCTCCTACCATATAATGCCTCAAACTGGGCCCTTTGGATATTGGAGTGGTAGCTGTTGTTGTATGCAAACTCGATGAGAGGCAGGTAGTCATCCTAACTGCCCTTGAAATCAATCACACACGCTCTCAACATATCTTCTAAAGTCTGTATAGTCCACTCAACCTGTCCATCAATCTGCGGGTGAAAAGTTGTACTGAGATTAACCTGGGTACCAAGTCCTTTATGAAAGGACTTGCAGAAATGTGAGGTGAACTGGGTACCTCTATCTGATATAATGATAAGGGCACCCCATGTAATCTGAACAACTCCCGAATATAAATCTTGGTGTAATCCTCAGGTGAGTCTGCAGTTTTAACTAGGAGGAAATAAGCTAACTTAGTCATCCAGTCTACAATCACCCAAATTGAGTCGTGTTGTCAACGAGTCCTAGGTAGACCTGTAATAAAATCCATATTTACTTCTTCCCACTTCCATGTGGGTATGCTGATAGCCTGAGTCATACCTCCCGGTCTCTGGTTTCCACCTTAACTTGCTGGCAGTTCGGGCACTTAACTACAAATTCTGTGATGTCTCTCTTCTTGCCGTTCCACCAGTAAATATCCAGTAAATCACAATACATCCTAGTAGCACCTGGGTGGATGGAATATCTCAACCTATATACTTTAGCGAATATCTACTGTCTCAAATCACATACATCCGCTACACACAACCTACCCTAGTAACGGAGGAAACCATTTCTCCCTTGGGAGAATGCCTCCACTTCTTTTATGAGAACCGCCTCCTTCAGCATAAGCAATATGGGATCTTCATCCTTCCTTAACTTCAACTACCAAAGAGGAATCTGATCCACTCTGCACCACTACTTCGCCCTCAACTGTTGCAACCAACTGCACTCCTAACCGTACTAGTCTGTGAATCTCCTTTGCCAGTTCCTTTTTGCCCTCTTCAACATGAGCCACGCTCCCCATAGAAATCATGCTTAGAGCATCAGCCACCACATTGGCTTTGTCCGGGTGATACAACACACTCAAGTCATAGTCCTTCAGTAACTCCAACCATCTTCTCTGATGAAGATTTAGATCTTTCTGACTAAACACATACTGAAGGTTCTTGTAATCAGTGAATACATCCATGTGAGTCCCGTAAAGGTAGTGACTGCATATTTTCAATGCAAACACCACCGCTACTAACCCCAGGTCATGAGTTGGATAGTTCTTCTCATGAACCTTGAGTTGTCTGGATGTGTAAGCTATCACCTTACCCCGCTGCATCAGAACGCAACCAAGTCCAACTCTAGAGGCATCACAATACACCATAAAACCATCTGTTCCTTCTGGTAAGGTCAAAACTGGAGCGGCAGTGAGCCGAATCTTCAACTCCTAGAAACTCTTCTGACACGCATCTGACCACTGGAATTTCACCTTTTTCCGAGTCAACTTAGTCATACGGGATG
This sequence comes from Datura stramonium, assembly GCA_018107945.1. Classification (NCBI taxonomy): domain Eukaryota; kingdom Viridiplantae; phylum Streptophyta; class Magnoliopsida; order Solanales; family Solanaceae; genus Datura; species Datura stramonium. The sequence continues at coordinate 14,656 of JACEIK010000427.1, read as the reverse complement.
CAATAGAGGAAAAACCTTCCAAAACACGTCGCTAATAACTGGCTAGACCCAAGAAAGTTTTGATTTCAGTTGGGGAGGTAGGTCTTGGACGGTCTTTCACTACTACTTTCTTTTGAGGATCTACCTAAATACCCTCACTCGAGACCACGTGACCAAGGAAAGTCATAAACTTCAACCAGAATTCGCATTTGCTGAATTTTGTGAACAACTGGTGGTCTCTGAGTGTGTGAAGCACTATCCTCAGGTGATTAGCATGTTGTTCCTCATTTCTATAGTATACCAGAATTTCGCCGATAAATACAACGATGAACATATCTAGATATTGCTTGACAACCCTGTTCATCAGGTCCACGAAAGCTGCGGGGGGCATTAGTTAGTCTAAAGGACATAACCATAAATTTTTAGCAACCATACTGAGTCTTGAAAGTTGTTTTCGGTATGTCACATTCTCTGACTATTAGCTGATGATACCTGGCTTATCGAAAAACAGTCGAAAACTCGCTATTTCTCGAAAGTCCAGAAGGGAGAAATACTCACTTTAGGGCTACGAGTATATTGACACTAATTTGGAGCAATTCTACTTACCTTA
>JACEIK010000426.1:426594-443639 GCA_018107945.1 Datura stramonium | reverse complement strand
GTTAGTCTGGTCAAAGCTACTTGGTTTCGTTAAACTTGTATATTCCAGCCTATATCTACCTGTGGCTATGAAGCCTTGAAATAATGAACTCACTGGGGCGAATTTAGTATAGAAGTTGTGGAGCATGTGAACTCATGGTCTCTCTGCTAAACTAGATATTTTATGTACGTTTTTCCTAGAATTGAGCTAATATTATTGGCATGGGATCCATGATCTAAAAGGGTTGAATGGCGCATTTGGTTGAATGCTGAATTACATTGCCACTAAATACTTCTTTATTTAGTGGTGCACACATGTTCTAGAAATTCTAGATCTGCCTCTAGATCCACATTGAGCGAAATGATTATAGAGGATTCATATTGTAATCCCATCTAGTTTGACAATAGTTGATTTGATTGATTGATTGATATGAGGCCTTGACGTAGATTACTCCCTCCGTGTCAAAATAAGTGGTGTTTTTAGCTTGGACACACCCCTTAAGAAACTACTCACTTCAAAATAAGTGGTGTTTTTATCTTGGACACACCCCTTAAGAAACTACTCACTTCAAAATAAGTGGTGTTTTTATCTTGGACACACCCCTTAAGAAACTACTCACTTCAAGAAAGTAAAATGCATTTTTAACTAACTTACCCGTAATAAATACCTCGAAAAAGTTGTAGCTCTTTAGTAGTTTATAGATCCCTCTTCATTTAAATGAGGGTAAAATTGATAGAACATCATTAATGTTTTCTTGATAATGTGAAACACCACTTATTTTGAAACAAAATGAAAAGACTAAAACACTACTTATTTTGAAATGGAGGGAGTATTCAAAAAATACATATTCACTCGTGCATAGATTAAGAACACCCTCAGAACGATAATACACTTAGAAGCGTTTAGATAATAAGTTTTATAAGCATGCTTTATATCTGTCATAGTTCTTCTCACCTGCCCAAGCTTTGGTGGTTACCCGGTACATATGCTGGTGAGAGGTAGCGGGTATTTTTTTAAAATTAGTTGAGGTGTGTGCGAGCTTCCCCACACCATCGTCATCGCTGAAGAAATATCCGTCATAGTGTAAACCATTATTAGAACAGTGGGATTGGCTAGTTTTTTACTCCTTCTCATCCAAGAGTTGGCAGTTGAATGCAACACTTGCCTAGGTTGAGGAGTAGAGACCGGAGAATGGAGAGGGGACCTAGTATATATTTATAGATTTAGAGCCTCCCCATTACAGGCTTCTTAGTCTAGTACAAGGCTTACACTACTGTCAACTCACACCAATTAATGAAGTGACGCAGGCCTAATATGGAATCCAATTTATGTTGCTCCAGTATTTTCTACCAATTGTAAATGTTTAGCCTGTTTTACAAAATCACATTAAATAACTTAATTAGCCTCTTTATGATTTTACCTTCATATACTATGATGTGATTTTTGTGAGTAAGCAGTCTTGAAACAATGGAATTACATAGAACGGAATGGATATTGAGGATTAATATAGCCATTCTCATTGACTTAGTTGATCAATCGAATAATGTGAGGCTTTGACACCCACCATCCCCAATACCCCCTGATTAAGGAGTATAAGAGAAGTTGAAATTCTTGAATGTTGAGATTTACCAGAAACACTCTGCAGATACCATCTAATAATTTTTTTTATTTTGGCTACTTATGGGGAAGAACTAGCTTGGCGTCTTTGTTTTTTGTTGGATTATGTTATCTTACCTGCATTTTGAGCTTCGACACTATATTGGTCCCAAATGGGAAAAATGAACACTTTTGATTTAAGGTAGCTTTTTTTCTTTTGTTTTGGTTATCCATGAAGATATTGCATCAACACTAGAAACTTCAGCTAATGGAAGCTATCCAAATGCTATTGAACACCATTTAATATTCAAGAAAACTGGAAAATGTTGTTGTGCAGATGGAGAAGTTAGTGTCTATTATGGTTTAGCATGTTTATTAATTAACTACCAAATGTTACTAAAACGTTTTGGTAAATTAGGAAGTGTATACGTTTTGCAAGATTTAAGTCATCAAATTCCTATGAACATACAGAATATCTTGAACCATGTCAGAATTCACACACCTTGTCGCCCTGCTAAGAAATTTGTAGATTTATAAACCCTTTTGTTACTTTAATCAACAACAACAACAACAACAACAACACACCCAGTGTAATCCTACCTTTGTGGGGAGAGAGACTGTTTTCGGTAGACCCTAGACTCAAAAGATGTGTAATGGATTCTCTTAATTTCTTTTGAATAGTATTTCAATATAACATGACTCAAGATAAATTGAGTTCCTATTTGCTTCTTAGTAATGAATATAGAATTTACATGTTCGATTTTTCCATTGCCAGTGCTTGGAGGCTAATAAAGATACAATTGTGTTTCAATTGCAGCTAATGCTGGATTTCTTTCGGGTTCAACAGGAATAGAATCTGTTCCTGGTCCTGAATTACCTAAGATTGATTTTCTCAATCGGTGGAACGGTATATTCACAAATACATTGTAAAAAAATTTCTGCTGACATTATGCAGTAAGATGATATGCAAAGATTTGCTCTTTTTTGCAGATGATAATCAGAAAAGGTATGCAGAACTTGATGCAAAGTTCAAAGAGTCGCCCCTGCTTAAACAATTACTTGAGAAATCCAAGCAAAACAAAGAGAAGTAATTTCTTCCTCGCATGATTGATCCTTCAAAATGACTTGTTTTTTTTTATATTAATAGAGGCCTTAAGATCATATCATACTTCACCTTTTTTAAGCCAATATTCTAGAAATATGCTTGTTTCAGCATTGATAGTTAAAATTGAAGACTTTCTTTCACTATTGTCTTTGTTTCTAATAGTGATTTGATCTGCTTGCTTGGAGGAGGTTGATTAACTCCTGTGGACTTGGATTTCCTTTATGCTAATGATTAATTAGTAATAGGTAGTTGACGAGCTAGGAATTCTAACAAGGGGATTCAGAAAAAGCAAAAATTTGAACGTGAAAAAAAAGGGAGCAAATTTAGAGCCTCATTTGCACTATACTAGTAACTTTGCTTATGCTAAAGGGATTCAACAATTTATATACTATATAGGAATAAAAATTTTACCTTGTGCAGTGTGAGTTTTCGATGGAGGGGATTCAATTGAACCCCCTTTGGACCATATAGTTTCCAGCCCTGATAATAGTTGAAAAGTGATTATCCGAGTTTATTCTTGTCTCTTAAGGTTGCATCTTGCAAGGCGATCCAGTTGGTGACTTTCGCGGTCGCCCTCACTAAACCAACTTAAATCTAAACTACGATTCAGGTCAAGTCTTACCAAAATATGATTTCCTTTTCGTGCCATATGTGCTTAGACTTTACCTTTTACCCCTTTTTCTTCCCGGTCAAATATTTGTTCTCGAAGGCCTTCGTATCCAAAAGCTATGATATGTTGTCCTTTTTAGTTTCTTTAAGTACATATATGAAAAGAACTGGCTTTCATCATATCAAGCGACAACCAAATGGTAATTGGTTGTGTGATTTTCAGGAACAAAAGATCAATTGAGGACAAGTATTGCCTACGGGGAGCTGAATGGGGAATTGGAGATTGCTCTACAGCAGGAATGACACCAGAAGAGAGAGACAAATTCATTGCCATGTTGAAGCAGAAGGCTGGAGTAGAATGAACGCGCGTGACTATGCACCCTTTATCGCCAATGTTGGTTCCAACTTCCACTCGTCGAATTTCCAAGAATACAAATGGATGATGCAAAGAGTGGAGATTGAACCTTAACGGTGAAAATTCGCGTTAGGATTCTACAGAGACAGGAGTTTGATAGAGCCTCCAAGAAATTAGAAGCTATTAGTATAAAGTAGCAGGATATGACAACGGCCATTCTGCCATTGTTCAATAGCTTGTAAATACATTGCATTAGTAAACTATGAGTTTGATGGCATATTGATATTAATAGTGAAGTTTTGCACCTACTACTTTTTCTTGAGCTAAATTTGATATCAGAATAACAAGATTATTATATTGTATTCAGCAATGAGGATTCTTGAAAAGATGTGTAATTTTTATTATTATCTGTTTCATTTGGGAATAAAAGGAAATGAAGTTGGGGAGTCGATTTTGTGAATAGGAAGAGCATGTTTTCCTGAAAATTAATTTCGGTTTTTCATTCCGTCACAGATCAATCTATCACTCAATCACAAACAACTTTATTAGTATCTGATTTTTAGTTGTATCCGTTGGAATTGAATTTTGTAAAGCTCAAACAGAAGTAGCCCGCATGGAGGATTGAATAAGAAATTGACTTCTCAAAAAGGAGATAAGGGTTATACGGTGATAGTAAATAAAGTCATGATAGGGTAATGGTTATACACCTCTTACCACATTCACTGCAGAGTGCCAATCCTCACTAGAAGTCAGTTGAAGGTTTTGTCAGGATTTCTTACTATTTTCGATACTGCTTTTGTTTTGAGAAGAATAAATCTCAAGTTTCATCCTCAGGCTCGGTAGGGGGCGTAGGAACGGATAACGCTCTTAGTTAGCTTAGGAGCGGAGGTACGAGACAAAAAAATTTTCTTCTATTCAAATTATAAAAAAGCAAGAGATTTTATTTTCACGTAAATAGAAAAAGGTAAGGTTATTGCATATTCAAATTGCATGATCATTCATCTTTCTTCTTTTCATTTTTTATTTTTTAAAATTTATTGTTAAAAATTTATTGATCAAATTATAACTTACGTATAAGTATCTATTATTGACACTCACATGCACATGTGAAATGTGTTTTGTGATGAATGGTATGATTATAACTTACCAAAGTGAGATACTAAGTCTCTTGCCCCTTTATGGAAAAGTTTTTATTTTACATTAAAAAAAAAAAGAAAAAAAGAAGGAATATTCACAAAGGTCCTTATTTGAAACTCTGACAAAAGTTTAGAGGGCACCTGACAAAATAAAGAAAAATTATTTAACAGTGATTACAAAGAACAGAAAATGACAAAACAACCCACAATAATAAGTTAAAGATAAAAAATTCCACAAATTCGCAAATCCACTCCCCCCCATCTCCGAAGGGAGTCTTGATTTTGGCTTAGCTCATTTCGACCCCACCTTCTCCGCCTCCAGCACAATTCCCTCGTATTTCCAACCTAGTTGTTGTCTTCTTGAAATTTCACATCGATTTACAGGTGATTTTCTTGAAGAATTCTCGATGAGTACATTTAATTTTTGTGTTTTCGCTGATGATGTTGTTGATATATAGTTTTTGTTTTCCTTTTTCTTTTGTGGGTATGAACCTGTGATTCTGAATCCGTGGAAGAACTTCTAAATTGGGTTCTAATTTTGTAAAGTTTGATCAATGATATGAATTCTTGGTTTGATTTCAAATGGGGTTTTCTTGAGATGCCAATTATGGTTTGCAAAAAGAGTGTCATGGTTGTTGATTTTGATGGAGTAAAGATGATATAATTTTCTCATTGAATTTGTGCGAATTGAGGTTTAGTTCAGTATGATGATTAATTTAGATGCTAAGGTTCGACTTTTATTGGGAGTTATCCCTATTTCCAGCCTGATTTTTATGGTATCTTGTCCTGTGTACAAATTTGTGTAATACTTTCTGTTTTTTCCAGGGGATCAGTTCTTTTGGTGGAATACACGTGGGGTTACTGAAATTTCAGTATGTGTTTGACTTAGCTGTAATCGAACAAAGGAGAGTATTCTGTTCTTTATGAAAGAATAGAAACTGACATCGGAGTTACGAGAAGCAAATTATGTATCGGCCTGTAGCAACTACTACCCGAGGGGGGGTACCTACTGCTAGTGGAGATTCTGTGGTGACACTTGACCAAGTTCCGCGTTGGATTGATTCTGACATTAGGTACTTGTATGAGAATGAAGATCCTAATTCCGACTATGCAGATCCTTTGTCATCTGCGTCAGGGTCTGAGGGAAATGCAAATGGTATCATTTCCAAGTTTCCTGTGGATCATGAGATCAACTCCAAGATATACCTGTGGAGAGGAGACCCCTGGAATCTCGAGGTAGATGCTGTTGTTAACTCTACAAATGAGGTGAGAAGTAACTTTTAGATAATTCTATGTTGTGCTCTTTGATGTGGGTTGTGGACATACTTAGCAGTGGCGAATTTTCATCAAGCGGATTCAATAAACGAAAAAGTAAATGTCAAAGAAGTCAACAAAATAAATTTTTATTAATTAAAAAAATAACTAAAATAGATTATTATAATTGTCCTCTACGAGTTTTCATTTCCTGAAATGTATTCATAATAGTCTCATTGGAAATGGTTTTAAATATTTTTCTTTCTACCTAAGGCACCAAACAACCGCTCATAAATTCGTCATTCATTCGATTTCGTAAATCTCTCTTGATCAACTTCATCGATGAAAAAGCTCTTTCAACTGTAGCAGTGGCAATTTGTAGAAGTAAAGCAAATTTTACGAGGCGAAATACAAATGGATAATTCAAATGCTTCTTTGTCTTAACTAGTTTTTCGGAGAGATCACCAAGTCCTTTTAGATTAGAGAACGTTTTATCAACATCATGAACATCAATAATGTAAGTCTCAAGTTGATTCTTCAAAGTAACCATTATATTTTCATCAAAATCGTCAGGATATAATTCTGCCATTCTCAAAATCTTATTGATGTCAAAAATGGAAAAAGAGTCAATCGGATTCAAGCAAGCCACTCCAATAAGCAAATCTGTTGTTACCTCATTTAAATGATTATTGAGTTCTTGAAGTTGCCAATCAATGATCTTATAAAATACTTCAACACGATAGTGATGTAAAATATTATATTCAACAACTTTATGTCGAGATCTTCCAGAGTTAACATAAAGCTCATCAAAGTTAGGTATCAAAATATCATGCTTAACACAAAATGCAAACACCTTATCAATAAGTGGATCCCATCCTTCTTCCCTTAGTTTTTGTAAACGTCTTTTTGCCACTTGAACAAGTAGAATAGCGTTTGCAATATCCTGCTCCTTTTTCTGTAAGGATGCATTAAGCTCATTTTTAATCCCCAAAATATCTCTCATTAAGTGTAACATGAAACCAACCTCAAAAGTTTGACAAGTTCTAAGATATCCCTTTGCCTTAGCTCTTTCTTCTAAAGATCAGGTGTCAACAATAGTAGTATCAAGAACATCACTAATAGAGCCAAACATACTAATAAAGTTCTTAAAAGATTTGTAGTGTGAACCCCAACGAGTATCGGCAACTCTAGCAAATCCAAGTTCTTGATTTAAGCCCCTGCCAGTTTCAAGCTCACCCATATCTAATGCCTCTTGAACTTTTTCTACTTGAGATTTTTGAAGATTGTCCATACGTTTAAAAGAACTTGCCACTACATTCAAGCCATTAGATACCAACAATACAAGTTCTCCACTTAAAGACATTTTTTCGACACAACAACAATAGTCAATTGAAGTTGATGAGCACTTAAATCCCCTTGCATATTGCTTGCTCCGTTATAAGTTATAACATTGTCTACTTACATAAGATAAACTCAAAGAATGTTGAGCAAGGTAGCTTTCTCCTTGTGTGGGCATTCTTTTTCTTGGATCAACCGATAAAGAATTAAGATCTACTCCTTGCTTTTGTTTCTTAGATGAGTTAGGTTGTTCTTCTAATTGGTGCAAATTTTCTTCTACGATTATGAGAGGAGCACTTTGAGAAGATGAAGTTGATTGTGGCAACTTGGGGATACTATAGAGTAATATCTCTTCATTGAATTTTAAAACTGGATTACAAAATTAAAATTCGAATTTGAACGATAGTTTAAAAAATATATTGAACTAGTAAAAGTTAAATTAAACTCAAATTTAACTAATAACTAACATCATGATGTGTCATGTGTCCTTTGTAATTAAACTGAAAATTCAAACTTAGACTAATTGGCCAAAAACAAGCTACTAAGAATAATTTATATCACAAATTGATGGAAAGTTGAGAATAAATAAATATAATAAAATTTCATTATTTAAAAAACTAAAAAGGCACTCAATTTCTTTATTAGAAATCATGTAATTGTCAAGAAGGCAATTCTAAGTCCGTAATCAAATTTTAATCTCAACTAATGATGGACTCTAAATTCTAGATGAAATATTTGTGAAATACCCAAAATCAATTAACATCAATTTAAGAGTAAAAGCAAAAAAAAAAAAAAGGCAAAAAAAACCTGGTCGATGATTATTACTGACGACGAGAAAGACAGCAACCGATGGAAAGCGGCAATGGCCAATGGACAACGAAGATGGTTAATGGTTATAAAAGTAATGGAACTTCAAGATTGAATTGAAATATTCAATCGAGAGAGACAATGAGAGGTTTGGGTATTGGGGACTATTTATACTTTTCAAATATTAGATTATGTTACGGAAAAAGAATTAAAACATGTAGTTATTTTTCCTAAGTGGTATATACACAGGAAAACTTCTACTGTTAAGGAAAAAAATAATTAAAACAAGTAGTTTTCTTTCCTAAATTGCACATATATTGGAAAGGAAAATATAAATCAAAACAAGTAGTTTTCTTTCCTTAAATGGCACATATGCAGGAATTACCGTAAAATTATAGCAAAAAGGTGCAGAAATGCGTTGCTGCCAGATTCGAACCCGGGATGCCGAGACTAACTTGAACACCTTTCGCCACTGGGCTGTGCACCTTCTTTGGTTCAAATGGGGTCATTATATATTATATACCCGTTTTGTTTCCAAAAATAATAATACGTACATATACACAGTGTTATTTTTCAACGAAGCGGGTTCATATGAACCCTCTTGACCCCATGTGGGTCCGCCCCTGATACTTAGTTGTTGCTTCGTATGTGGATGCACAATGTGCATATTTTTCTTTTTAATTTGGAGACTAAGGGATTAAATAGTATGTGTGCTTGAACCAGTCCATCTGAGATGGTGGCAGAAACATGAATTTGTAGCCAACAAATTAGCTAAACATTTTGGGCTTTATTGAAAATTTTGAATTCCAAGTAGCTTATTTGTGTGTCTGATTCGAGTAAATACTGTATGGAGTAGGGGATGCTTAAAGTTATATTTTTTTTCTAGAGCTAAGACTTTAACGATCCTAGCACCCAGGGGTGTGGTCTAGTGGTCATGGTCAATGAAGTGGGTTCAAACCTAAGAGACCAGGGTTCAAATACAAAAAGTACTGGATGATTTCTTCTCATTTACCTAAGTTTTGGTGGGCAGGGTTATCCGGTATATGTACTGGTGGGAGGTAACAGGTACACGGTGGAATAGTTGTAGTGCGCACAGTTGGCCCGAACACCACCATTATTAAAAAACCATAAGATATTAAAGATCCAAAAAGGTGGAATATTTTTCAATCTTGATCCCTATTTCTTTTAAGGGACGGGAAAAGTAGGGTTGGGGTACTTTATCCATTAAAGTGGTATAAGTGGAAGTATTTTGATTCCACTATCAGTGGGAGGAGGATATCTATTCAAATTTGTATTCTCTTTCTACTTCGCAAGTTTATCATAACCGGGAAGTACCAAGAAACTGAAGCATGTATATGCAGGCTATTGAATAATATTGTCTGTTTTTCCTACCAATATGTGTCTTACTTGACATCTTCCCAAATGATTATAAGGGCGAGCAGTGTGATGATTAAATTGTTTCAGATACCATCTATTTAAGATATGGCTGTGCTTGTTTTATTTTATGCAATTTTAATAAGAATGTTTGTAGAAATGTAGAGATAAATGCTAATTTGATTGTTGCAAGTAACTACATCAAGAAAACACTTTTTATGTCAGTTGAATTGTTGACGATTATTAAATTTTGTGTTCAACAGAATTTAGATGAAGCACACAGCAGCCCCGGATTGCATGCTGCAGCTGGACCTGGTCTTGCAGAAGAATGTGCTACTCTCGTAGGTTCCTCAATGTGTCATAGGTTTTCCAGATTTTTTAAAACTTAATTCCTGAACTGGTCTGCAAATAGGGTCAGAAGCATAACTTGTAGCAACCAATTAAACCTCGAACAGTTTCTTCACATTTTTATATGAGAGCAGTTTCTTTACATTTATTTCTGTACTTTCTGTGTGTTCCAGAAAGATTTATGTATGTTTTATGTTTTTTCATAGGGAGGTTGCCGTACAGGAATGGCAAAAGTTACAAATGCTTATGATCTTCCTGCCAGGTGGGTGATTCAGGAATTCTTTTTATCAACTCTGTGCATTATTTTTGAGTATGTGTATAACTGACTTCTTCGTTAGTTGATCTGCAATACCTTATCTTTACATATGCAATAACAATTTCTCTTAAATCCCAAACTATTTGAAGTCAGCTATGTGAATACCTTACATCTATTTTATTCCATCTAGGAGTTCATTCAGTAGTCAATTATTTGTCTTATAGGATAAATCATGGATTCTGCATTGTCATATGATGTCAACCGAACTTATGTTTCCTGTCAAAAATTAGCCCAGTGTAAATCCACCAATAACAGCTAAACCTTAACTGCAACTGGTTTATATCGCCTATACGGATGCTTTGATTTCATTGTGTTCTGTTATTCGCCAAGTCTGCATAGAATTCAAAGATATTCTATGTCTTTCAAGACAACTTTCCTTCATGTGATTTTTGGCTCCTTTTAATACATCAAATGATGATGGTATCTCGCATATAGACTGGCATTTAGAGATCTCCGTAAGAAATTTAGCTGTTTCCCTCGATATCCACTTTTAGAGTATATTCACATAGTAAAAGAAGGAAGAGGGGGGGTTGTGAAGTAAACATATATAATGTTAGAGGGAAGACCTACATTCCGTTCAGATAAATCCATGACCTTGTCTACTTCACCAGAATCTCATAATACGTAGTGTATGAGTTGGTTATGGAATTGCTATATGAAAGACAAATTACCATGATATCTGGTATAAAATAAGAAGTTTCATGATCACAAACAACATGGTTGTCCCTGTGTTGGGTTATCTAAATAAGGATCCAAAAATGTGAGAGTTAAAATAAATCTTCAATCATGTTTTTTGACATCATGGTTCGGAGGCAGTTCTACCTGTCTCAATTCAATGCCATTGTGCCTTATTATAATGTTTTTTCCAGAACGACTGATGAGCACTGAAGTCATCAAGCTCCTATATATCTTACATTTTACACTTTACAGATAAGAAAAATGGCGATAGCGCTTAAATTGTTTTTTGAATGGTGATGGCTGGGTGTTGAGCAGTGGTAGTATTAAATGCATTCCCGTATCACCATATTTAACTACTAGTAAATTACAGTTAATTAAGGTATTAAAAAAGACAGAAATATTTAGTGCTCTCTTTTCCTTTGAACTTAGTTCATGTTATTTCATCACAATCTTAGCATGGGAACAAATGCAGCATAATCATAAGCCTTTGACATGCTGCTCATTGCGTTTCATGTGCAGGAGGGTCATTCACACTGTTGGTCCGAAGTATGCGGTAAAATACCACACTGCTGCCGAGAATGCTCTAAGTCATTGCTATCGCTCTTGCCTTGAACTTCTTATAGAGAATGGGCTACAGAGGTTGTCTAATGGTCATATATTCTGCGGTTTGTTATTAATGCTATAATTTTATTAATTAAAAGCAAAAAGGGAGATCGAGTCCCTTGATTTCATTTTGATTTTAGGGTTTCAAATATTTTGAAAAAGCTACTTACTATGTTGATTTATGTGGTGCAGCATTGCGATGGGGTGTATCTATACTGAAGCCAAAAATTATCCACGAGAACCAGCTGCTCATGTTGCAATAAGTTAGATATCTCTCTGTTTTCTTAATCAAGTGCTTATTCGTTCGTTGTTTGATTTTCAAGTTAATGATAAATTTAATTCCTTCTATGCTGAGACTTGAAACACTATGATATCTCCATCAGAAAGATTCTTTATATGCTAACTATTTGTTTAAATGTTTTATCTGCCACTTCTTATACTCCACTCCATCTTTTGTTGCTTTGATTAGGAACTGTACGGCGGTTTCTTGAGAAACAGAAAGATAAAACAGAGGCAGTTGTTTTCTGTACAACTACTTCATCTGATACGGAGATATATAAAAGGTATACTTTGTACAACATTTTCTGTCAATATTGGAGGGGATGCAGGAATTCTGTGTATATTACTTTTGCTGCTAAAATTCACAGTATCTTTAATTTTACAGATTGCTTCCTCTCTACTTTCCTCGGGATAATCATGAGGAGGAAATTGCCCGATTGAAACTTCCTGCAGATGTTGGGGATGAGAATGGAGAGACAACTACAGCTGAACGTAAAATAAGAATAAAACCGTTGCCAAATGCAAAAAGTTCTAGTCCAAGGACCCCCCAAGCTTCTGTTGATCTATCTGCCAGTAATGTTGGTTTGTCCAGAAGGTTAGTGACAAATTAAGCAGTTCATCCCCAACAAATATCCATATGAGCAGTGGGCTTTGCAGGATACTTTGGAAGTGTTAAAGTTAGTCAGAACTTAAAAACTGGTTTCATTGCTCATATCTCCCTCCGACTTTTTGGAACTGTGTGTTTTACAATAGTACGAAGTTGACAAAGGAAATTATTGTTTACATAAAGAATAGCTCATGGTAGCCCAAAGCTAGTCTTTTTGAAATATCGCTGCCTTTCAACTTTTGAGTGTCCTATTGAAACAAAGTAATTAGTCCTCAAGGTTTATGACTGAACCTTTCAAGAATGAAGATGCTAAAATAAATGACATGCTTTTTATGACTCTAGTTAGACTAGAGACTTGAGTAATAAGTAAAACGGGTCTTCTGAAGCGAACCTTCTTTAGGTGGGTTTAAATTTTTTTGTAGTTGAACATAGTGCTGCATTCTCTGAGTTTTAATTGGATGAACTTTTCCACCACTATTTTGTTGGAAATTTTACTTGCATTCCACTTGATTAAATCTTTTGATGGTGGAAGTTCTTCTCTCTTTTGTCCTGGCCCAAGAAATAAAGCCTGATCCATAAACAGATAAAGATATTTCGTCATATATCTTTCCTGACTATCTTGAAGTACATTTTCATCCAGATGCCATCCGCTTCCATTATTAAGGACTAAGGAGATCACTCAACATTCATGTGTTACCATGCCAGTATAAGAGTCTAACTAAAGCACTTTTGTTCTTACAGCTCATCATTCTCTTTGCTCATTAAATGAAAACAGTAACTCATTATTCTTAGCAATAGTTCTGGGAGATTTTTGGTTTTCATGCTATTTCTGAGCATATTGCTGCACTGAAATCAAGGTGAATTCTGGTTGTAAATTATAATGAAGAGGAAATTACATTAAGAAAGATACTTCCTGTTACTTTTACGAAGTAATATTACTTTGATGAAAAGTTCTATTATGTGAATCCACCGTTCTAGAACTGCCACTAGACTCTAACTGCCCTCGANATTATTGTTGTTCCTCATCTAGTTTTCTACATGTTGAAATCTTATTTGTGTAGCATATGCCTTTTTATTATATATATCATTAAGCCCGACTAAAAACAGTCTTCTTAAGCAGGAGTTCATCCTACTTGGATGCATTTTTGGATCCTGCTTTTATGTCCCTGATCAAAGACCCAGATCAGCGACGCAGAGAACAATGGGAAAAAACAGCCCAAGCGCAAAATAGTTGGAACTGCTTTAAAATGCTTGGATATGGTGACCTTGGGGGACCTTCTTTATCAGCTGCGGAAGAATATTCCCTTCATTCTAGATATCTTGCAAAAGCAAATTCTCTTAATCTTTCAGAAATTGCAGAAATGAAAATCGTGTAAGCAGATTTTCTGTAAATTATGTCTTTGCAATTTGCAAACTTTGTTTCTGGTCCATGGATTTGTCAAATAAATGAGAATGCCGGCATCCAACTGTTTGGAGCCTCAGATATGCACTTGAATAGAGTAAAGTAGGACAAGGTCTGCCTTTACCCAATTGCTTGCAAAGGATTTGTTAAATTAAAGTACCTTATAGATAAGTGAAGTGTTATTAACATATTCATTAATAAGTTTCACCTGGCTTATGTTAAACTTATGTTGCTTATTTCTATGTTTTCAGTTACCGAGGAGGGGTTGATAGTGAGGGTCGTCCAGTTATGGTAGTCGTGGGAGCACATTTTCTGCTAAGATGCCTTGATCTTGAGAGATTTATTCTATACGTTGTAAAGGTAGTGATAATTACTGCTAAAATTAGATTGCAATTGCACGAGTTCTGTTGATAGCAATTATGTGATCCAATAATTGTTTTTGCTTAAAAAAAGATACCTGCATGATTTGGAAGTAAATAGTTATTCTTCTTGCCACATTTCAGGAGTTTGAGCCTTTGATTCAGAAGCCTTACTCTATCGTATATTTTCATTCTGCAGCATCTTTGCAGGTGTAAGTATTATCTTCTGCCCCATATTTTCATTAGTTCATGTCCTTATGATGGATAGACCTCATCATAGAGCTCATGGTGAAGTTGTTGTCTTTATTAACATGCGATTTGTATAAGTGAAAACAATCAATAAGTTAAATTTGATCTTACTCATAGTAGAATGATGTAAGATCATCAGTATCTCCAAAACATCTTGTCTGATTTTGCATTTCTGGATTTAAATATTTTCATTTCACTTGTCTTTTTGCTTTTAGATCTTTTTCTAGAGCTCTCCATGTCTGTACAGTTTGACATTGAGGATCAAGAGCCTAACAGTAGTCTTTTTTTTTTTTCCTTTTTCTAGTTCAGACCCTGAGATCCATGTGGTTGATTCACTGGAAAATCCTTTTTTCTAAAGCTAATTAATAGTGTTGATCTGTTATCTTTCAGAGGTTCAGTTGTCTTTGACCAAACTCGGAGGGGAATGACGTGGAAAATTTGTTGCTTACTTTGATAATACTAGGCTTTCATGTTGTGCTCCAAATTGGAATTCTTTTTCCTTTTAAATAGATGCTTCCAAATTTTGTTTAAAAACAGGCAACCAGATCTGGGGTGGATGAAGAGATTACAACAAATACTTGGGCGGAAACACCAGCGTAACCTTCATGTATGCAATATTTTCACCCTTTTTTCTTGTGGCATGGTTCCCGAAGCTGGGACCTTACTCCTGGGGCATTTTCTAAATCTCGTTTTCCTGTGAGCAGGCAGTATATGTTCTTCACCCTACCTTTGGGCTGAAGTCTGCAATTTTTGCTTTGCAACTCGTCGTTGATAGTGTGGTACTTATATTCTTAGTACCTTTTCTTTTTTTCTTTGGCTAATTACATTATTACTTGTTTACAACTCAACTTCATTTTTCTGAAAGCTTGTTTACTGGTGAACTGATCTGCAGGTGTGGAAAAAAGTAGTATATCTTGACCGTCTTCTACAGCTATTCCGCTATGTTCCTCGTGAACAGCTTACAATTCCAGATTTTGTGTTCCAGTTAAGTTATCACGCTGCTATCGTTCATTTTTCACTTCCTAATGTACGAGGATTGAGAGCCCAAGGGTGTTGCCTAGTGATCAATGTAGGGGGAGAAGAACCTATGAGGTCTCTCAGGTTCAAATCCCAGTAGAGATAAAAAAACACTAGGTGATTTCTTTCCATTTGCCTAAAGTCTTGGTTTGCAGAGTTACCCGGTGCCTGTGTAGGTGGGAGGAGCAGGTACCCGGTGGAATAATCTAGGTCCGCTCAAGCTGGTCTGGACACCACTGTTATCCCAAAAAAAGGTCCCAGGGTTGAGTGCAACCTGGGGTTAATTGGTAATGCTACGGGTTGTCCATATTTTCGCTCTATTGGGTGGGAAGATAATAGTTACGACTTGCCTATCTTGGATTTAGGCTGGGTACTGTCTCCTTATAGTCTGAATTTCTTGTCGAGTTCTAACCAGAAATCAACTTTTACAGTATCAATGATCAGTATCGGTGACCAGTGAATGGGATGGGATGGGAAAAAGGAACTCCATTCATTATTTAAAAGAAAAACATATCATATTCCCTCTATTCTGTATGAAGTTTATGGTTTCTGTTGGTGTAAATCAATCAGTTAAATTTAAGATGATAAGAAATTTTCCGTGGGTAACAACTCATAGGCAGATGCAACATGAGTTCACCTGAACCTAAGATTTTGGACATGGAGCTTAGATACATATGTGCATAATCACTAAAACTTCAGTAAATATTGAATTCCAAACCCATAATCTCTGTCGTGCAATGCATTAAGTGGTAAGGACATAAAGATAGAACTCGTCAAGTTTAAATCCTGGATCTACCTTTGTAGCCACGGTGGTCTCCCTTGTAACGAGCACTGGAACAACTTGTATAAAGATAGAACCCATAAGCTTAAATCTTGGATCACTGCTTCTATAGCAACGGTGATCTCCCTTCTTGTAATGAGCATTTGAACTACTTACATAAAGATTGAACCCATTAGTTTAAATCATGAATCTGCCTTTGTAGCTACGGTCATCACCCTTCGTTTAACGTATACTTGAACTACTTCTCATCTTGTGATTGCAGGCATGATTTGGAAGTGAATGGAGGGAAGGGCCTAATAGTGGATCCTAGAACAAAATATGTTTATCAGCGACCTTAGTGTCCAGGTCTTGTCACCAAAGACCTTCCTCTATTGACAGAACGTTCCGCTACTGACACCAGCTTTCAAGGTCTCGTTGTTTCGGTGAAGCACATCCATGAGAACTTCAACTCAAAGATTCATCAGTTAAACCAGCTATGGAGCAAGTTGCAAGATAATGAAGCTTGTTAATCTCTATTTTCTTTCTAATCATGAGGTGGTAATTGGCTGTTATTTTAGTGGCATTTGTTTATTTTCTCCTTGTTTTGTAATTTTATTTATTTATTTAAATTTTGTCTCCCTGTGGCTATGATAAGAAGTCCCTGTCTGCTAACATTTTCGATGTAATGAATGTATTTATTTTTAGAATTTAATTGAATATTTAATGTAATAGTTTGTCTACATCACACTCTTCGAGGTGTGGCTTTTCTCTGGATTTTGCGTGAACGTGAGATGTTCAGCTGTCTTTTTCTACTTAGCATTCTTTGAAATACTTTTACTAAAAGCCTCGGCATGTTATGCTTGTGCTTTGTTCT
>JACEIK010000426.1:359923-425279 GCA_018107945.1 Datura stramonium | reverse complement strand
GGAGTTCATGTTTAATTTAAGGATAAAGGAAGCATATACTGAGCAAATTAATACGATTCGAACCTAAATAATCAAAAGGCGAATTGGAATTAGAAAAATGAGAAATTCCTATGTAGTATTAATTTTACACGGGGTTGTCTATACAGTTATTTATTCTTGTTGCAATAAACATTTACAGGTGGGTTAGCTCTTAGTTTCTTCATTGTGTAGCTGAGACGATACATTTTGTTCATGTTTATATATATTTTTTAATTTTAAATTTTTAGTTTTTGGTACCTGAATTCTTCTCTGAGTTTAGTATATTTTAGTTTCTCAGAATTGATTGCGGAAATACTCAAATTGCATTTTAGAAATGCTTTCTTTAGCTTGAATTTGCTCAATGAATGTGAATTTAGTTATGTTTGGAGCTGCAATAAATATTTGGATGTTGGATTAAATGAACCAAAATAGCAACAACAACAAACCTAGTATAATCCCATAGGTGGGGTTTTGGGGATGGTAGAGTGTATGTAGGCCTTAACCCTGCCTTGAGAAGGTACAGAGTGTTTCCGATAGATCCTTGGCGGACGAACAATGAAAGAGAGGCAGCAGTAACAAGCAGAAAGAACAGTGAGAAAACAAGATATCGAGGCTAAAGAATAACAGGTAGTAATAGTATAATCTAAAGGTAATGAAAAATAAGAAGAATAATACTAATACTCTGAGAACGGGAAAGAAATACGCCTACCTTCCTACTAATCTTCGACCTCCACAAGGTATGGATATAGAGGATTCATATAGTCCACCCAAAGTATTTTGTAGTTTAAATGGTAAACATTTAGGGGTTTTGTGAAGTTTTGAGTTCTTCTTTCTTTTCTTTTCTTTTCTTTTGAAACCTTTCTAAAAGTCACTATACTATAATCTAAATTCCTTGAATTGACTACAGAGATGCTGAAGTCGAAAATTTGGAAAGAGTAACTTTCTTTCAGAAGTAGATTGAACAGAAAGGAAAATAGGTCTTTTGAAGGATTAGGGCGACGAAGGAGGAGCAGTAGACATGGTGCAAAGTATGTCAATGAACACTCTTGCAACTTCTAGATGTTGTGGAGTTTGTGGATCCACCTGTTTGAGGAGGCAGTTTGGACAAATAAAAGAAACCACGATAGGTTTCGGGGAAAGTCAATTTGTTTGGAATGATCGTCGGAAAAGCTTGTCCTTTGCAACCCACATTAATATGCTAAAGCCGAGAAATTTGAGAGTTCAAGCTGGATGGTTGTTTAAAGGAGGTGACCAAAGCTCAGAAGCAAGCTCTGAGCGTAGCGAGAATGCCAATGAAGATATATTGATGTTCTTTTTCCAGCTGGACCTGGCTACTCGCGTGCAGGTTACCATCTATCTCTGTGATTTACTGTAGTTTGTTTCTATATCTTCGACCATTGCTTCACGAGTTGTCTATCGTGTTTTGTACACAGTATGCTTTGAATGTGGAGCAGTATGAAATTGCACAACAACTAAGAGAGAAGCTCACTGAGGTTAGTCTTTGAAGATAATAAATTTTCTGTTTTCATCTCATGTTTAACTGATTTTCCATTATTAACTTTAAGCAACTGTTGTCACTGTTCTTGAGATTTTATTGGATTTGATTTTTGGAATTTGGTTATCTGAAATTTGACAAGCCAGCGGATAGATGAATATTGTTTACTGATTAGAATCAGTGCACTTCTTATATGCTAATGAAGGTGGAATCAGAGGTTTTGAGGCAGCAGGAATCCAGAAGGGGATCAGCCTCAAAGAGTGAAGCTCAAGATATGGCTATAAGCATCTTGCGTCTACGGTAAGCATACTCACATTCTTTTTGTTCTTTTAGTTATGAGCTTTGAGTGCTAAATATCAAGGTATTTCTTGAATTGATTATAAAGATACTACCTTTAGTATGTTCCGAAGGCATCCCCTTTTGAAGCACCTCTGATCAGCTTTTGCTTCGTCCAGTGCAGACCTGCAGAATGCAGTTCAGAGTGAAAATTATGATTTGGCAGCTAAATTACGAGATGAAATTTCCAAACTAGAGGCAGAGTCTCTGACTGCATCAATAAGAGCTCAGGCATATGAAAATGCTCAATATGCATTTCGACTAGGCCAGAAAGTGAGGCACAAGAATTTTGGTATGGAACTTTAACTAATAGTTTGGAATGGAAGGAACAGTCTTTGTCTAATTCAAAAGATAATCAAATGTAAAAACCAAAAACCAGATACACAAATTCTCATATATTCTTTATATAATTAAGTCGTAGCTAAAAGTGATATATAAATTTGAGAACCTAGTATGAAGTTTCCTTGTAGAAGCGTTAAATCTTGATGATCTGATTAATTCACAGTCATTGATGGCAGAAGTTTTTTCTTTGCAACCGCATGAACTACTCGACTGAACCTCAGTGAGTGATCAACCCTTGCTAATTTCTGGTGCTGACTTACGAGGATACATAATCAGGAATTGCCTTCAATATTTTTCCTTTAGTGATGTGCTATTCCTTGCATGGACATCTTGTGTCTCAACATATCAAATGATATAATTATTCTTCCTGACGCATCGTTTCCTTCTGGGGAAATGCTTTCTCTTAACGGTCATTCATGGAACCCCTGGATTCAAGCTCGATTAGTAAATGTTACTCAAGTTATTTTTAGTATTAAACCCTTATCTTGTGACTTCAGGATATCGTGGTGTAATATGTGGGATGGACCCAATATGCTGTGAATCAAGTTCATGGATGGAAAATGCTCAAGTAGAGAAGTTGACCCGTGGTCCTGATCAACCATTCTATCAGGTTTTTCTGGATCTAGTAACGTTAAAATATGTTTCATCTATTGCAAGCAGAAATTAGTTCAATTTATCTATCTGAACATTGTTTGGTATCAACAGTAATGCTGTGTAGCCACATTGACCAAATAATTTTCTAGCTGTATATGTCAAATTGTCAACTATATTTTTAGTCCCCTATCCTCCTTATATCTGAAATTTACTGCTTATTCTGTAGAGTTCCACTTCCTATCATCTCATGATAATCATGAAATGTTGCATATATACTGTGCATTGACCTGCTAATTTACAAACTTCAATGTGGTCCTCTAGCAGCTGCTTATCAAATAGCTACTGTAGCCTTGAGTATATGTGACAATTTTTCAACCTGTTTACAAACATAGAAAAGTACTTTTACCTCTAGGCCCTCATTTAGCAAAAGTATACAAAGCTCAAAGAACGATCGTGAATGATGTGGAAATTTGCTGTCTTTTAGAGTTAGGTGCCAAAATGATGACATCCGGAGGAATATCTGTTTGAGCTTCATCTAAGAAACACTCTCTTGATACAATCGAAAGAATTGTTTAGCGAACTTCTTATGCACGCTGTGCAAGTTCCTGATCCTAATCCATGTTAATTTCAAACTTCAGCTCTCATTTTGCTGCATTAGGGGGACTGAAAGTGGTGCTGCTCCGAGTGATATTTCTTTAATTATTACTTCTGATCTTTTAGTTTGACTAAATATAAATATATTTTCAGGTGTTGGTGGATGTACATACAGATCCCAATCTGTTAGTGGCATATGGTAAGTGAAATTTGTGACTATGAATAAGCATTTCTAATAACTAGATAATCTAATGTGAGCCAAGGAAGGTCAATATACAGTGTGGAATTGTACTATATCAACTCTTAGAACTTTTTACAAATTCTCTTTGCTGATTGTGTCTCAATGGTCTGATAATTGTTCATCATGCAGTACCTGAGGAAAGTCTAGTGGCGCCTAGCGAACCAGATAAGGTATGTGTACTATTAATCTAAAATTACAACACAAAGTTGTCATTCAATCTCTAACTCGTTGAAAAAATGCAACCCCGTGTAGGATAGGTTTGATCATCCCTACACCTCCTTCTTATTTTTTGGGATGGATGCTGCCGGAGATTTCATACCAGTCAAGCAGCTGCGCGAGAAGTACAACAGGCCTCGGCATGAGGTGCCTTATGATCCAGAAGACGAGACGAGCGGAGAAAGTTCCTAGAGGTGACCAGGAGTTATGTTCAAGAGAAATGTCTGTTTTCCACTTTCCATTATGGTGGAGTTTACCTCATTTTGAAAGAGGCTCTTGTATAGTTCTGGAGATTTTGGATGACCATGACCAAAGTACATGGAGCTTCTGTTATTGTCAGTCAGTTTCAACAGAAAATGGGTCAATTTTAGAATAAAGAACAAAAAGTGTACTGTATATTGATGTACTACTACAAATCTCCTTTATATTTTCCTTCTTGTTGATTTTTTTTTTGTTTAAAAATCTTTATCTAAAGTACAACAGATGAAAAATCTTCAATAATGAAAGTCCAAATGTTCCAGTTGAAGGTTACTTTAGGAGCTGAACAAGAAATTGTCAACTCTATTTGGATTTAGTTGATTTGAAATTAACGACGCAATTACAGAAATATCATTTTGATGAATTTTGAACCAAAATATGAGTTTTTATAAATTAAGAAAGTATTTATTAGAGGTTTATTTTGCTAAATTAACTTTATTAATTATATTTTGGAGATTAAAATCTGATTGCTATTATTTTATGTACAGTTATTTAATGATAAAGTAATATTGAAAGAAAATGATAAATTTCTTTTGATTTGTTAAAATGGATAAGTAAAAAGAAAAATCTATTTTTAGTATAATTGCCTAACTAAAATGTTCATATAGTACTGCTATTCTTTTTGTTTTAATTTATTTATCTTATTTTTCTTTTTAATCTGTTTAAAAAGGAATTTCTCCGTTCTTTTTTGACATTTTTTTAGTTCTAACTTTTCACATGACATGTTTAAAATTATAAGATTAAAAGACAAGTTTGGTACATTCTACATATCTTTAGTTTAAAATTACAAGATGCAAAAAAAAATTATTTTATTAAATTTCGTGTCAAGTCAAAATCAAACAAATAAATTGAAACGAAGTGAGTATTATTGTAGGTAATTTGGTAGTAAATAAGCAATAACAACAACATACTCAATGTAATTTTATAAGCGTGGTCTGGAGAGGATATAGTGTACGCAGAGCCTATTTCTACCCCATAGAGATAGAAAGGTTGTTTCTGATACACCCTTGACCTAGAAAACATAGCCAAAAAAAAAAAGAGAATACACAAATGAAAGCATAAACAACAATGAAATAATTCAAAAAGGAGAGTAGTACGCAACACACAGAAGAAAGAAAATGGCCACGTGACATCCACCTCATTTAAATGTCAGGCCACGTAGATAAAGATATAAAATTGTCACGGTGGAAAACCGTTAAAAAATAGATATTTAAGCAAACTTTATTAACAGCGAGACCTATAATATAACAAGAGACAAAGTTAGCTAATAGACAAAAGTAATGAAATATTTTTGACTTTTCCCAAAGAGAAATTATGAAAATAGAAGTAATACTACTTGTAAGAAAGTAGCTACATATACAACCATCAAGCTTATTCCGTGAAAAGCGAAAAAGCACTCAATTACTAACTAACTTTTTAACCTAATATATTATTGTCAAATCTTTCTATTTAAAGTCATATTTCTAATAAGCACAAGATGCAAGAGAATACTCAACTATCAACTAACTTCTAACATAATTTGCGACCTCCAAATCCCTCTAACACGGGTTGTGTCTAATCACCTATTCCAATAATTATTCAATTTGCCTCTGCCTCTCTAACGCTCGTCATTGCCAACCTTTCATGTTTCCTCACCGAGGCCAGTGGCATAGCCACATATACTCCAGTGTGATCAGCCGAATGTCCTTCATCAAAAAATTATACTATGTATATAAAAAATTATGCTTAATATCTAGACCAAAAAAGAAGTTCATACATATTTATTAAATCTTAAATATCCTCAATAAAATTTTTGATTCGATTTAATTTATTAAATCTTGAACACCCTTGACGGAATTTCTGATTACGTGGGGCATGGATACTTCTTTTGGCTGCCGGCTCTTATATAAGCTCACATATTTTCCCTCCAAGTGCAGAGAAAAATGAACAGCTTTTATATAAGCACACATATGCTCCCTCCAAAACTCCAACAGAAATGAAACTCAGCGAGATTCCAGAAGTAAAATTCAAGAATGATACAGTATATGCCTCTATTCAGAGCATGCTCAAGCTCGAGATCAGTGGCACAACTCCACGCACATCTCGTCATCAATGGTCTCCGCAAAGACCCACTTGCTTCCACCAAGCTTATAGAGTCCTATTCCCAAATGGGTTCTCTTGAAACTTCAAGACTTGTCTTTGACACATTCCCGAACCCAGATTCTTTCATGTGGGGTGTCATAATAAAGTGCCATGTTTGGAATAGCTGCTATCAAGAAGCGATTTCTCTTTACCACAGCATGCTTTGTCAACTATCCAAAACCAATAGTTTCATTTACCCTTCAGTCTTGAGGGCTATTTCTGCAATTGGTGATCTGGGTATCGGTGGAAAGGTTCATGGAAGGATTTTGAAATGTGGGTTTGAGTCTGATCCCTTTGTTGAGACGGCGTTGTTGAGTATGTATGGTGAACTTGGGTGGACAGATTATGCAAGGAAATTGTTCGATGAAATGTCTGAGAAAGATATTGTTTCATGGAGTTCAATTATTTCGAGCTATGTACGTAATGGGCAAACTAAGGAAGGGTTGGAGATTTTTGGGGATTTGGTTAGGGAAGGTGTTGAAATTGATTCAGTGGCTTTGCTTAGTGCTGTTGAGGCTTGTGGTGAGTTGGGCGTATGGAGACTTGGGAAGTCTGTTCATGGTTATATATTGACAAAAGGTATTCCGAGTGATGGGTCTTTGACAAACTCGCTTGTTGCAATGTATGGAAAATGTGGCGATACATGTAGTGCAGAATTGATTTTCCATACCGCTGTTGATAAGAGTACTTATACTTGGACAGCAATGATCTCCTGCTACAATCAAAATGGTTGCTATCATGAAGCATTGGCGTTGTTCGTTAAGATGCATGAGTCTGATGTGGAATGCAATGAAGTTACTCTTATGGCTGTTTTATGTTCTTGTGCTAGGTTAGGCTGGCTAGAGGAAGGGAAATCTATACATGGTTTTATATTTAGAAATGCTCTAGATTGTGGCGATGATCTTCTAGGCTCAGCCTTGGTTGACTTGTATGCTAACTGTGGCAAGCTAAGCGATTGCCACAAGGTATTTGGTTCATCTCAAGACAGACATATCGTCTCGTGGAATATGCTCATATCAGGTTATGTGCAGGAAGGATTTTCTGAGAAGGCATTGACGCTTTTTGTGGATATGGTAAGAAAAGGAATATTGCCCGACTCGTATACCCTGGCAAGTGTCCTCTCAGCTTCTGGATATATTGGGTTTTCTGAATTTGGATGTCAAATTCATAGCCACGTTATTAAGACTGGCTTTTCAACGGAGTTTGTCCAGAATTCCCTGATTGACATGTACAGTAAATGTGGACTTGTGGACTATGCGCTCATGATATTCAAGGATACACAAGAAAGAAGTGTTGTGACTTGGAATTCAATGATGTGTGGACTTACCCAAAATGGTTTATCTCGTGAAGCTATCGGTCTCTTTGATGAGATATACTCAAACTTGAGTAAAATGGATGAAGTGACCTTCTTAGCTGCAATTCAAGCATGCTCGACTATAGGATGGCTGGAGAAGGGAAAATGGGTTCACCACAAGTTAATCATCTTTGGTGTGAGGCATGATATGTATATTGATACTGCTTTGACAGATATGTATGCTAAGTGTGGAGACCTCTGGATGGCTCGAAGAGTTTTTGACACTATGTTGGAAAGGAGCATAATATCTTGGAGTGCTATGATAGGTGGTTATGGAGTGCACGGTCAAATTGATAATGCCATCTCACTCTTCCATGAAATGGTAAAGAGTGGAGTAAAGCCAAATGACATCATTATTACAAATATTCTATCTGCTTGCAGTCATGCTGGGTATCTCGATGAAGGGAAATATTTCTTTAACTTGATGATTTACTTGAGCATTGAACCCAAACCTGAACATTTTGCATGTCTAGTTGATCTTCTAAGTCGAGCTGGTGATATAGATAAAGCCTATGAAGTCATCACTTCGATGCCATTTCCTGCAGATGTTAGCATATGGGGTGCCCTAATTAATGGATGTAGAATTCACAAGAGAATGGATATTATCAAGATGATCCAACAAAGGCTTGAAAACATGCAAACAGATGATACTGGATACTATACCTTATTATCCAACATATATGCAGAAGGGGGAGAATGGAAAGAATGTAGGATGGTGAGATCAAAGATGCGAAGTTTAGGTTTAAGAAAGGTCGATGGCTATAGTATGATTGAAGTTGAGAAAAGAATACCAGTGTAAAGCAAATGACTCAAAACTCATTTGCATAAAGGGAAGTCTCAAGCTTATGATTTCCTAGATTTGGCTGGTTATTGCATTGGGATTGATGTTCTGTTATTGGACGCTAGCTGCTTCCGTTGTTTTGGACTTGAAGAACTGATTAGCCTGGAGAGATGCAATATTCATTTCATACAGGCTCTGAACTGGAAATGATTGCTGATCCACCAAAAATTAGCCAAGGGGAGGGGTGTATAGCTGTTTCTGGTTCATCGGGGAACTTTCTTCAACGGTCACTCAACGCTGAACTATGTCTGCTACCGAACTCAATACTATCATTCTCTTTCTGTCGAGTAGCTATTCTCATGGATAGAGCAAAAACTTGATACAGAGCCCATTTTTCAGCTCCAACCTGCTTTGGACTTCAGACAGCACTATGCTAAATGAGATGGCCCTGATGACGACTGTGAAACTCATAAGTCATCTGAACCCAAGATGAGAAATGGAACAAAATGCATATTTTACCCTACACCAGAATGCAAACGAAAGTGGAGACAAAAGATAAGGGTCCATAATCCATATTTTGATGCTGCATGGCACAGCGCGTTCTACTTGAAGCATTGAGAAAACCTGACTAAACACAACTTTGCTGTGTCTTCCAACTAGTTGCTGCAAGTGTGAAGGCAATGTCAGCGACATTGTTGCAATAAGCTTGCTGGTTATCAGATGAGTTTACACCGGTCAGCACAACTCTCCTTAAGGCCTAAAGCGGACTCTCCATAGGGTAAACGGCTCAATTGTTACAATGATAGCACTGTCATTTCTGTATTTTTACTCTTTCTGTTCTGTGTCATTTTCCCATGAGGGTTTTAAGAATCATTAGCTAACACAATCCCAGCCCTCCCAGACCCCAATTTGGGGGACTACATTCAGTATGTTGGTGTTGTAGCCAAGACAATCTCATATGATCTACAATGTTAGTTACATCAAAGAAAATTACTTGTAATAAAGTAAATAGTAACAATGAAATGCTAGGTGTTTTGAGGACAAACACAACTCTTTACAGAAAATTAAGCTTCAATATATTTTGGTCCTTCCATTTCTGGTGTAAAGAACTTTTTGTAGTAGAATCAAACTCTTATATTAAAACAATTATCTTGAGCCAAGGGTCTATCGGGCCCCACAAAGGTAGAGGTAAGGTGCAGGGTACACCTCATCCTCCTCAGACCCCACTTGTGATATGTGAAATTATACTGATTATGTTGTTGTTGTTACTGTTATCAGAGTCTATATTATAGTTTTTGGAGTCCTTGCAAGTAGATAAGGACAGTAGGTTTCCCTGATTTTCTTTTGTAAATCTGGATGCTATTATAGCTTTTTTTGCTGATGAATATACTGTTATCATTATTTTTTTTTAAAAAAAAGTGACAATGAAAACCAAAACTTGAAACTCCAAGATATAGAATTAGAGCTTTATCAGTTATTACACAATTCTTTAAAGTTTGGTAAAGATCGAAATCATTTTTCAAGAAAATATTTCTCATGAAAAAGTTATTTTCTGATGTTTGATTACTAAATTCTTTATCAAAATTGGAAAACCACTTCTATCTTGCAGAAATTATTTTCTGCAGAATTATCATAACTTTTAAATTCATATTACTCATTCTAACTAATTCTTTTAGACATGGTTAATTTTTACCATAATGTAAATAGGGTCTTGCAGAAATTATTTCTGCAGAATTATTATCATAACTTTTTAAATCTTATATTACTCATTCTAACTAATCTTTTAGACATGGTTAATAATTTTACCAATGTAACATAGGGTAAAAATAATTTTTAGAACTCGAGATTTCATCAAAACAATATCTTATTTGTTTACATTATTAATATTTTTAAGTTTTTAAAAAATAATTTTCCATGTGAAAAATTCTATAGAAAAGAATTTTTGTGATCCCCCGAGTGGAGGCAAAGAGGTGGTACAAGAGAGTTCCGCTGAATCACCATTTTTAAAATTTTATAATATATAAAAAAAATAAAAAAAATAAAAAAAATAAAAAAAATAAAAAAAATAAAAAAAATAAAAAATATAAAAAATTAATTTTTTTTTATTTCAAAATTTTTGATTCCATCACGAATGAGTACAAACTTACTAAGCAGGGAAAGGAATTATGTGAAGTTGGGGGAACCACAGAGACAGAGAAATGGAGAACCAAACAATGGACAGAACGTGGGAGCACATAGTCCAACCTAGTACTTGGTGGACCAAACATCAAATCTTTACAAAACTTTTGACAAGTGAAACATTATTATGTTGTTGCTATTTATTCGTTGCAACAACATAAGCTCTATACACAAATCAATTAAAGAATTGAATCATAAAAAATTATTATACGTTATATAAATTCTCACCAACCATGTTAGTCTCGAGTTTCCTCCATCCTATTATTGTTCCAATTATATACCTCTTGAGTTCTTGTAATAGCTGGTTATAGCAATAATCGCTATTTTTTAGATTACCATATTAAGCTCGACATGTAAATTATTATATTGTTCTAGGTTTATCATAATTTAACCCCAATATCATGTAAAAAGAATTTATAAGTATTCTCGAACTCTTCTGCACTTAGCGGGAGCTTTAGTGCACCGGGCTGCTCTTTATTATTCTCTTTTGGAAAACAAGCATTGTTTTAGCCTCTGCAGATATTGTAGAACTTCACTGAATAGCATGTGGAAACCCAACATCACTGAATAACGACAACAAGATACCTACTATAGTAATCCCACAAAATGGAGTAAGTATGAAGAGGGAATGTACCGTAGACTTTACCGACCACTACATCAGAAGTAGAGAAGATAGACCTCAATCCTCAAGAAACAATATCACTAAATAGCATTAATAAATGCTAATAGCACAAGACATTATGCAGCATCTTGCTGAATACAAGGTCAGTAATCCAATGGAAGAAACATAAAAATGGGGGCCAAAACTATGGAGCAAGAACAAAGACATGTACAGTGACAATCCCCACATGTAGCTAAAAATTTCACACCTGAAATTCAAAAACGAAGCTCCCTAAATCCGTTAATCGGTTAATGTCATCTCTATAAATGATGGAATGATAAAATTACAGCCTCATTGTGCCCCGTGTTTTAAGTTAACAGGACAGCCGGAGGATTGCCTCCAGCGCATCTCTATCTCGAGGGCGTCTAGGTGTCTTTCCCCACCCTGTTAGGCTTTTATCTTCCAAACTGGCTTCAATGTTACTAAGTTGGTGCATTAGTGGAGAGCTTGTCACTGTGGTCAACACCGGGGCAGGGGTGGTGTCCACAACTTTTTTCCGCCTTCCCCTAGCACCTCCATTTCTTGTCCCATTCCTTCTTGTCAAACTGGAGTTCCATGCAGGCCTGGTTGCTCATCAACCCTCCAAATATCTGAATGTCTTCGGTCACCTCATGCCTTGACAATGAAGCTAGACCGGGAAGGATATCCCTTTGGAAGTCCTTGTCTTCCTCTTGCATCTCCTGGGTCGGTTTGTTAGTGAACTGGCCCCTGCATCTTCCACTATTTGGACTTCAGGAACAAAAGGCTTGGGCATGTAATCTTCCTCCTTGGTCTCTGTTAGTTGCAATGCTTGGGCTGCTTCAAAGTAATCTATTTCCTTAAAAGCACTATGTGCAGCCATTATGTTAGCTTTTGCATGGAATTTCTTTAGCAGACGTACTGTCAAGCTCGACTGCACAAGAATAGACCACATCAACAAACCATCGTAGGGAGCCATTGTGAGGATCACTGTAAAGGATCAGTGTGTGTTTCCTCTATCGAGGTGCAATGAGCGGATGATGAGATGGCAACTATCGCTTCTGCTGCAGTCCTGAGTAATTCCTCCTGTGTATGTCAGGCTTTATGCTCAGGCAGCTGCAAAGATGCCTCACGTTGCTTATCTTCTCTGGGAAAATTATCTTGTTCAATGTCCATAACTACAGGGGCTTCGGATTCATAGATCCAGAAATAGTCTTCACATTGGCCTTATCGCTTCAGCAGACACTGTCTCTTCATCCTCAGTAATACATGAATTCAAATCAATGTGATTCCTGATGTTGATAGTTTTTGGCTCCATCACTTTCTCAGTAACAATTTTTTCTACAGCAGCAGGTTCCTCGGGCTCAACCATAGAAAGGTCACAAGCCACGTTAATGTCGATCACCATACTCCTCCTCTCATGTCTGATAGTCTCTCTCTCAGGAGAGGAACGAAGATTAGCAGAAGCGGAAACAAGTGATGATGACTCATTTCTGGAAGTAATGGAATATCTCAGATTGGAACCCCAAGAATTTTTCTTACATGTCGCACCTCACCCACTTCTTTTGTGGTTCTGTTTGGTGATGTTCCAAGGTTGATGGATCACTCCTGGCAAAAGGAGGGTTTGAGTAAGCCTGAGCAAAGCCAGAATTTGCTGAAGTTCCACCTATCCTGTATTGACGCCCTCTTTTTTACCATTTGCTTAGCTTTAAGCCATGGCAACACTGTCACAGGGTCTTGAAGCTTCATTACCAAATTCAACATCTCGGCCTGGGAGGTTCTCGCTGAGGGCACTCGTTGCTAGCACATTCAAGTTGTTTCCTTGCAGATTTTGCATCCTTATTATTAGAGCTAATGAGAAAATTCTCGCTTGCAATATTAGAGGGTTGTTCAGATGTAAAACGGTCCCCTTAATGTGGCTCAAGAGTCAAAGCAGCGAAGGGAAGTGAATTGTGATTCTTTGGTCCCAGATGAGGACCCAGAGTAAAAACCACCTGTATGGGTAGCTCACCGGCACAACCTGGATGCAACCTAGAACTGCTAATATTAGCATGCCAATAGTCTCCAATTTGGCTCTGAGATGACAGTGACCCTTACCAACTGCTGCAGATGCTTTGAAGAATGAGTTCAGATGGGGATGATGATAACCTCTGAGTAAAGCTACCATTTGGCTTCTCCCAAGAAGAGACAGAGAGAGCGCCATGAACTGCTAAATTCGGAGGAACTTGCACATGGATATGGACTAGCCATCTTGGAAGTAACAAATGGTCCCACTTGAGTATAGTTGGACTGCTCACCATTTCTATGAGACATATCTGTCCGGTTCTATCTTTCCACATGTCATCCTTAATATGGTGCACTAGATGAGCTCCTGGAGCTTGATAAAGCCATTAATCATTACTGGTGCTTGATGGGAAGCAGCTGCAGGTATCTTTGTCTTCTTCAAGATCTCTTGGTAATGAAGCTGAGCTACCTTTGTGATGTTACCTGCAAATTGTATGCAAAACCACTTACATACCATCATGGAAAAGGAAATCATGAGAGAAGGTCCCTCTCTCTAAGAAAAAGGAACTTTCTAACCAGAGGGAACCAAACTCACTCAATCAACTACTTCTCCATCCCAAGCTAGTTGGGGTCGACACAGAACTAACTCAAGATAGGTACAAATAAAATACGGAAGCTGCTAAACCTCGAGTATACAGAAGTTCAAAATAAAAATGCAGAAATTTCGAAGGAATTGTTACCTGTTTCATATGCCAAGCCAACCACTCCCTTTGACTCGCCTACTGGGATCATCATATAGCTTACTTAAAGACTCCTTTGGGGTTGCACAATTGGAATTCCAAGGCAAAGCCACAAACGAAGGATTTGATTTTTAGGCAGAAGCATTTATGCTTCTAGTCTCTTTATGATTATTATAACCAATAAATCAACAGCATTGGTTATTTCCATCAAGCTGCGCTTGGAACATTTAGCTTAGCCAACCCAATTGAGCTTCTCAAACATGAATTGGATGTAGAAGTACCTTGGCTATCACCCTTGCACCACCACCACCACCACTCAGGAAACAATTTTATTCCCACCCTCTTGAGTAACTTACATCCTCAGATAACTGGATGTAAAAATCCTGCATTATCTCGCAACTGCCCACCTTCTTCTGTATCTATGTAATCATCAGCTGGAAGTTGAAGATCAAACAACTTCTTCCGAATCTTTGAGGGCCTAGCCTCCAAAACATCAGAAGCTTTGGAAGAATAACCATTTTGCATTTGAACTCGACCAGGCCGCACGCCATCCCCTTTAAAGAACTAAAGGAGAATTAACAATTTCAGTACCAGATGTAGATGGTCTAATATAACTAGAATTTTCCAAGGGAAAGTTTGCATGCCATTTCCGGACATCCTCAGATGGTACTTGAGATCCTAGTGACTGGATGAACATGATGGCTCCAGTGATGAGCGAAAAAGTTTATGCATCTCCTTCCTTCTAAATTCATCCATCATGTCCCTTGAATTCTGTACTTATGAAGTTCCACCACCTACAAACTCATCGCATAAGTATATTTTGACACGAGGCAAAAGGGACTACATGGTTACATGGCAGATGAAGATATTCTGAAGCAGGAGAATCCAGGAGACCAGGCGTTAGGATATGTTGAACCATACTGAAAACCAAAATTTCCAACTAACTTCTCAAAAAAGAAAAAAAAGGGATTACCTGATTCCTGAATATGGCCTTTGGCTACATTTTCTGCTTAGGATGTCCTTGTCATACCTCGGATATGAATCAGTTATAGTCCTTGGCTTGAAACCATTACAATATTGCCCATTTGGTAAGGTCTTATCTCCATAAAATAGGGGCCAACTGCTGCTGTTAGAATCCCTCATTAAGGTCCCCCAGAGTAAATAACTTGCAAGAATCCTTTATAGTGCACTTGTGTTCCCATTCCTGCCAAGATTTGGCATCAAAGGATTTAATTAAAACCAAACAGTTTATTCTGAATAAACTTAGAAACTGTCTTCAAAAGATGGCCACAATGAAACAGAATGGAGATATTCAGAACCTACGTACTCCATTTACGAACATATGATCCCGACACATTAAGCAAACACCAACAGCATTTCAAACTCCTGTAGGCATTAGGTAAAGCTCATCTATTTTAGGAGGCCAACATATCTCACACGTTTAGCAAAATGAAGGTTAAATGAGATTAGACAAGACTTTGGTATCTAAATGCAGATATCTCCAAATATCTAAGATTAGTCTTCCAGGAGAATTAAAAGACAAATCTTTATCCAAGAAAAAGGAGAATGACACATGAAAACAGACATGGTATTAAAATAGCAGTAAATGCAGGAGTGATATGGGAGTGTTATACCATACAAAGATACTAACAAAGTGAAAGTAGAATCCCACAGAACGACTTCACAAAAAGATGTTCTGTAGAATGGATATGAATAAGCAGTACACAAAGATGATTAATTGAGGGAACAGGCCTAAGATGGTTTAACTATATCCTACGATACCTCCATATGCACCGGTTTACAGGTGCAACACCAAGATGATTGAAAATAATGCAGGGTTGGATCTGAATCACACAAACAGAGGTTACTGCTGTATATGTTGATATTCCTTGGAGAGTCATGAGTTAGCTTAAAAACACAGCAGGCCTGATAATCAGTGGCGTGTCGAGATTAATAATAAGTTACGGTCTGCAAACCAAAGCCTCGTTAGTTCCTTAAGCGCGTTAGTATCTGTATGTCGTGGGGTAAGTAGAGAATTAGAGTTTCTCTAATTTTAGAGAATCCCTAACCTTGCCTTCAAAGACAAATTATTTTGCCAACTAGTGGATATCTTCATTGACGGGCCCATGGGTTATACCCTAAAACAGAAATAAGAACATCAGGACGCCTCGAAGAATTTTATGAAGAGGAGATCAATTGCACAGACTGTCATGAAGAAGACTTTTTTAGGTTTACTCCCAAAAAGAGGAAACGGAAGAAAACTATTTTGCTTCAAGCACATCTTCCAAAAGATAACTTTGACGACTTTCCCTTTACATAAATCAGCAATTAATGCTTTATTAACATTTCCATGTACTGGTTGTACAAATTACAAATTAATGATGCCGGATCAGCACATGAAGATTATCTTCAGGAGTAGAAGACTTTGGCCGCAATGCTGAACTTTAGGACTTCTCTTTTGCACTCTTTCCTAAGTTTAACTTGCAACAATTCTTGGATACTGAGTATGCATCAGCATAGGAAATGATAACTATGCTTCAACCAAGGACAAATTGCAATTAAAGCAACCTGGAGTGCTGCACACTCTGCACGATTCTCACCAGTAACATGGGGAAAAAACTCCTACCTTTTTTTATCCTAGAGGCACTTTTCAAAAACAAACATATGAGACTTGCATATACTTTTTTAGTCACTCCTTTTGTTGCCATGTTCACACTCACCCATTTCAAGACTTTTCATAAATTAATTGCTCCCCATAGCATAGGGTAATTAGGAACCAACTTGTCTTGTCCATCATTAATTACAACCACAACATAGTGCCCAAGGATAGCAGAGGAAACAAACAAGACAGCAAGACAGCGATAAAGATTGCAATTAATCTGGAAATTGCCTTTAAGCAGCACCGAGATCCAAAACTCTCCAATTACTGCACCTACTAATGCTTGAAGAATTTTATGAAGGGATGATTAACACTCAGATATTATCCTGAAGAAGACTATTTCAGGTTTTTTCCCAAAAAAGAGGAAACGCAAAAAACTATTATGCTTTAAGTATATCCAAAAGCCAACTTTGATGACTTTCGCTTTTTACATAAATCAATTAATGCCTTGGTTAACATTTTCATGTACTGATTGTATAGATTACAAATTAATGGTGCCGGATCAGCATATGCAAGATTATCTCCAGGAGTAGAAGACTTGACCTCATGTGTGAAATGTGTAGACTTCTTTGTATTCTTTCTAAACTGAATATGCCAACAATTCTTGGATGCTCGAACATGTAGTCAGCATCAAAAGATAACGGTGTTTCTACCGAGTGAAATAATCCCAAATAGACCTTATTAAAATACTTAGAAACCCCACCACAAAGGACAAATTGCACAAGAGAAACCCAAGTATTGCACAATACACTCTGCACAATTCTCATCACCAACATGGGGAAAACTCCTAGCTTTTTTTCTCCTAGAACACACTTTCTCTTTAAAAACCAGCATGTGAGATTTACATAATACTTTTTCTATCACTCCTTTATAAAAGCTATGTCACATGGGGAAAAGTTGATTAACAGCACGTATAAAATATTAAAAAATAGGGTTTATACCTACAACAACAATCAAAGAATACACCAATGTAATACACAAGGATAAGAAAGCAGATGATCGAATATCTGACAAGATGATGCAAGAAATAATAAAAGGTGATGGAGTACTGCTATCTGAAGCTCAGAAACAGAATCACCTGTCTGCATCACCAATGACATCTTCCTACATTTTTTCTTACCTCCTTCTTAAAAGTTCTGTTACCTGATAGAGAGAGGGGCGGAGGAAAGAGGGGAAATAGACACACAAGATGTAAGACCCACTTTCTATTTAAAGCCACCATACATGACAACTACCTTTAGAGATGTATCACAATGGAAAATGGTAGTTAATGAACTATTCCTTTTTTAAAAAGCCAACTTCGATAGCTTTCATAAATCAGCAATTAATGCTTTGTTAACATTTCCATGTAATCCATTGTATATATTATATATTAATGATGTCGATCAGCATACAAGATCATCTCCTAGAGTAGGAGACTTTGGCCCCCTTCAATGTCTGAACGTGTGAGGACTTCTCTTTTGTACTCTTTCCTAAGTTTAACATGCGACAATTCTTGGATACTGGAGCAGGCCAGCCAAAAGATAAATGTGTTTTCGCTTCATAAAATAATTCCAATAGACCTCGCTAAAAATATTCTTAGAAACCTCGCCATCGTAATTCTCAAAGGACAAATTGCACTAAAGCAACCCAATTATTGCACGCACTCTACACGATTCTCATCAGCAACTATTAGGATAAATCAATGAGACGTGCATATACTTTTTCAATTACTCCTTTCTTTAAAGTTATGTTCCCACACCGGTTTCGAGACGTAAAACTAGCTGCTCTCCTATAGTAGTGATGGCAACGACGAACCAACTCTGGCTCTTTATCCACAATTAAAACCACAAATGTGTCCAAGGATACAAGAGGAACCACACAAGAAAATGGAGAGCGTCAAGATTGCAATACCATCATGAAAATTTGCCTCTAACCAACACCAAAATCCAAAACTCAACATCAGATCTACTAATGAAGACAGAAACAAGAATATCAGGAAGCCTTGAAGAATTTTATGAAAGAAGATCAATTGTGATAGATCTGTCCTGAAGGAGACTGCTTTTTCCCCAAAAAAGTGAAAAATGGAAAAACCCCTTGCTTCAAGTATATCTTTCAAAAGCTTAACTGACTTACTTTCTTACTTAAATCAACAATTAGTGCCTTGTTAACATTCCGTCTAATTGGGTGTATAGGTTACAAATTAATGACACTAGATCAGCACATGCAAGACATTCCCACGTAATATGGTGAAGCATTCTTGCCTGCAATATGTGAACGTGTGACTTCTCTTTGTACTTCCTAAGTTTAACATGCGATAATTCTTGGACACATGAATATGTAATCAGCATTGAAAGATAATTGTGTTTCTACCAAGTAAAATAATCCCAAATGGACCTGTTAAAAAATATTCTTAGAACCCTAGCCCGTCATGATTTTCAAAGGACAAATTGCACCAGAGCAACCTGGGTATTGCACACACTCTGCACGATTCTCAGCAACACATGTGATAAAAATCCCAACTTTTTTTCTTCCAGAGGGCACTTTCAACAACATACAAGACTTCCGTGGACTCTCTTAATATTGCTTTGTTAAAAGTTATGCTCACACACACCGTTTCAAGACTTAACTTTTAGTTTCTTTTTGCTAAGGAAGACTTAATATTAAGTGCTCCCTATAGCATAGTGTAATTAGAACCACAATGTAGTGCCTAAGGATAAAAGAGGACACAAACAAGACAACGGATAGCTACTGAGACGTACTAATCTTGTAAAACCGCCCAACCAGCACGAAAACCACGACTCCCTAACATCATAATCTGTCATGAAGATAGCAATCTTGTGGTGATAGCAGGATACAACAACAACACCACTTTCACATTGAGCATCTAATTGAAGCTAGTACAGTAACAATAAAATCACAAAAGAAAATGACTAATACAGGTCCTCCTTCTAATAAAGTCTCAACCTTTATGGGCTCATGGTAATTTAAACCTATGCCCAAAAGAGAAATCACTTTAGAAGACAAACTTCCAATCTTTTTCTGAATCTGAAAGAGTAAATGAGGCAGAAAAAGATCCCAAACAGAGGATCACCAGTAAAAAATTCAAGAACTCAATCAAAATCTGCAAAATACACCAGAAATACTGTATACGCCATAGGAAAATGTATATACACAATTACCCATAGAATCTAAAACCATTTTAAGAGTAAAACATGAATGAATTAACCCATTAACTAAACTAAACTAAACTAAGCAAAAAAAAAATAGAAATATTCTGTTCTTGGTTTTAAAGTCAAATAAGAATAAATCTATATATATATATATAAAAGGAGCAAATATACAAGAGTTTACCTCACCACATCTTGGAACCACTTCTTTCGGGACTTTTTTTCTTATATGGATTGAACAATGAACACTTCAACTTGGAGCAATTCTATCAAACTCAAGAATCATTAACAATTGAGTGACCCCCAAAAGTAGGAAGGAAAGAAGGAAAAAGAAGCAAGAGCAACAAAATAGAGAAAAAAATAAAGACAAAATAAACAAATTAGTAGTATAAATAATTATGAAAGAATTAGAAGGAAAGAACAAAGTGGGTAGTT
Organism: Datura stramonium; assembly: GCA_018107945.1. Taxonomy (NCBI): domain Eukaryota; kingdom Viridiplantae; phylum Streptophyta; class Magnoliopsida; order Solanales; family Solanaceae; genus Datura; species Datura stramonium. The sequence continues at coordinate 405,145 of JACEIK010000426.1, read as the reverse complement.
TGATAACACCATTGAAGAAGCTCAGATCCTCATGAAACTGAAAAAAAGGAAAAAAAGTATTTGAGATTTCGATCTGCTGGGGCCACACAAGTGTAAGCTTTTCCTTTCTTTCTTTCTTTCTTCTTGTTTCAGAAAGAAAAGAAAGCTCTTTGTTTTTTTTTTTTTTTTTTTTTTTTAGAGAGAGAGAGAGAGAGAGAGAAAACAAGAAAGAGAGAGACAGACAGAACTTCTATGAGACTTCAAAGGTTGTGTACTATATTTTTGTATAATAAGGAGAAAGAAAGAAAGAAAAAGAGAGATCCCAGATAAGAAAATCTTCACACAAACAAACGAGGCTTCATATAAATAGTGACATGAAATTTGCCAACATCCGGTCTCTTTTTTATTCTCTGCCTTTTCTTTTTCTTTTTTTTTTTCTTTTTTTCTAATTTATATATATTACCGTCAAATCTCTCCCTAATATATTTATGAAAATATTTTTTTAGTTATTATAGTATATATTATCTGAATTATAAATAATATATTTATTCCAATACTTTTATTTAAATATTATTTACGATATTTAGATAATTCGAAAATATCGACGGACACACATTAAATTTACAAAAGCAACTTTCTTTATAAAAATTCAATGTTTAGGCATAAATACTCATATTTACAGAATCCTAATAATATAGATTACAAATCTATTATTATTATTTAAAAATAAATTTATTTTCTCCGTTTCAATTCATTTGTTTTAAATATATATTAGTTTTGCATGTGTTCATAAACTAACAGCTTTAATAATATATTTATTAAAGTGATTTTCAGCTATTATAATCTGTATTATCCGAATTACAACAATATATTATTTGAATAACTTTCATTTATTATAATTTAATATTATCTGGACATATTTGAAAATATCGATCAGCTATTAAATTCGCAAAAGTAACTTTCTTTATAAGATTCACGAGTGCAACATCATTTAGAGAATCCTAATAATATAGATTATAATGACATATTATTATAATTAAAAAATAAGTTTAAGAAAGTTTATTTTCCTCCGTTTAGCACCATTGTGTTTTAAATATATATATTATTATCACGATCCAATTTAGGACCGTGGATCGGGCGCTAAGGATAAAAATCCCAAAGTAAGCCTTGATGGAAATCTACAAACGTGCGTAGTTTCCTTGTATTCGGTTTATCCATAATTTACCTGTCTTGGAAATCAATAAGCAACAACCATCCAAAACATGCCAGCAATCATCCTTAGTCAATCATTTTCAACATCACAGTTCTAAGACGATCTCCAAAATATGGGAAGAACACATCGACTAGTCACAAGTCCGTACACTGAAGAATACCATGGCACTAATGATATGGCTATGAAGCTATCAAGAGTTCAAACGGCAGACTGTTAATACTAGGTAAGCCTTTGCCCACGTGAACAAATGTGAGGCTCACCAGAAATTTACCAACTCGAACGTTTTAGTTAATAGAATCCTCACAATATCACCTCATAGTCTCCGAAAATAGCGGGTGAGTCGCTAGTTCAAGAGTAATAACACTTAACCACAACCGCTTTTAATGGGACAAATCATAAATATTACTAGTATAAAAATCAACAATTATCAAAATAAGTACCTCTTTCAGAAATGGTAAATCAAAAATCAATTTTGTCTATGTCATATACACAGAAATCACTCATCAATTCGTAACAATCTCAAGAAACACCGCCATATCAAATCTTATATTTTTGGGAGGTTTTCAAGAATAAATCATGTAATTAGTGTGGCTACCTAACTTGAGAGATAGCCAATAACTATGAACCCTTCGTAAAGGAACTCAAACATATTACGGTAACTATATGCTAAGTTCTTCCTTCCCACTAGTGGGGGTTATAACGGCACTATAACACAAAAGGTGCATCAGCTCAACGAACCCGCTGTTAGCTACGGGATCCATCAAGATCTACTTATTTATACATTTAGTAAATAGTAAGTACTGTATGAAAGCATTTTCATAATAGTATAGGTACTTAAGTTATAAAAATCATGTACTTTCCTTTCGGTAAGGATAATCATCTTAAGTAACAATAAAACATATTTAGTAATTGTGAGAACATCTAAAATAATGGTAAACATATCAAATAAATATTTCAATACCATATCAAGTAAAAGACTTGTCCCGCGTGTAATTTCAAAGCATTAGGTAATACATTACTTATAAAATCATTATAAATCATGCAGATTGTGAAAATACAAGTTGCGTTAAGGTTATTACCACTGCACTCATGCTGGAAGTATCAAACTGCCGCCTCATCAAACCGTATGTGACTTTCTTTTTGATCAATCTGCAATCATTTCATATCAATCTCATAGTGTTAGTTTCGTTTCGCTAATTCATAACTAATTGAAAATACTCAACCCTCGAGATTTCATGTTTAACCATCAATGTCGAATTATATTTACACATGCCATGAGAGTAATTTAATCGCTCAAAATCTACTAATTTCAGCTAATTCATATAATTTATTCGTTCAATTCATACCCAAATTTTCTCTAAATTTATGCTTAAAAAAACTAAAATAATCTTCCTGTTCATTCTATTTTTCCTTGGTGTACGTTTCCACCTAAAAGTTTACACTCCAATCTTCTAATATACCACCAATTTGCTAATAGAGAATTTAATCGATTCATCTTTTTTTTCTAACCCTTGATTCTTGAAATTCCAACCCCAATTGGAGAAGTCATAGTAGGTTATATAAATAATTTATAAACTAAAGTAAGAAATTTATCTTTTTCTTTTCTCCTTTTCTCGGACTATTTATCAAAAATCTTGGAATTACCATCTCTTCCTAAATTCTTTCTGAAAAATTAGGAGGCTCCCCTTATGTTTTTTTTTTTTCCTTCAGTTTATTTCTGCAGAAGCTTAAGCTTCAATGCATTTTAATTTTTTTTCTTTGCTTTTGTTTCATTGCAAACTGATTATTACAGCCCTCAAGTTCTCTTTTGTTTTTTTTTTCTATGTGATTGGGTCTTGGCCTACAGATGTCCTTTTTTTCGAACAAGTTCGAGAGCTTCGATCGAAAACCTTCCTATCTAGTGTCAGCTGATCCCCCGCCCGCACCAACACCAATCAAAGCTTAATTCGAAAGACGGTGAGAGTTCGAGGAGGATCAAAAGACTATTCTCGGTCCTCTAGATTGTTTTTTTCAAAGGGTATTACAATTATTTATGGGATACACATGCGAGACACGTGTCCATAAACTAGAAGTTTAATAATATATTTATTAAAATAATTTTTCACTTATTTTTATAATCTTGTGATGTCTAGATTATACCGATATATTTATTCGAATAACTTTTCATTTATTATAATTTAATGTTATAGACTATTCGAAATGATACGGGCACCTATTAAATTCACAAAAGTAACTTTCTTATAAGATTCAAAACTAGTGCACATCATATTTAGAGAATCCTTGTAATATAGATTATACTAAACATATACTACATAAAAATAAGTTTTAAAAAAGTTTGTTTTTTCCGCTTTCAATTCATTTCTAACACTGAAAACCTTTTCCTATCTAGTGTGGGTTGGATCCTCTGGCTGCCCGCACCAACTAAATCGGAAGCTTAATTCGAAAGACGAGAGTAGGCTCGAGGAGGATCAAAAGACCTGGGCCTCGGGGTCCCCTAGATTACCTTTTTTAAAGGGTATTACAGTTATTTATGGGATACACGTGCGAGACACGTGTCCATAAACTAGTAGTTTAATAATATATTTATTAAAATAATTTTCAATTATTATAATCTTATTATTATTATAACGACATATTTATTCAATAACTTTCATTTATTATAATTTAATGTTATCCGGACTATTCGAAAATATCGACGGGCACCTATTGTAAATTTAATAAAAGTAACTTTCTGATAAGATCGAAACTAGTGCAACATCATATTTAGAGAATCGAATATTACCATAACAACATATTATTATTAAAAAATAAGTTTTAAAAAGTTTATTTTTCCGTTTCAATTCACTGATCGAAAACCTTTCCTATCTGTGTCGTGATCCTTCAGCGTCGCACCAACTAAATCGGAAGCTTAATTCAAAGACGAGAGTAGGCTCGAGGAGGATCAAAAGACCGATTCCTCGGTCCCTAGATTACTCTTTTAAAGGGTATTACAATTATTTATGGGATACACGTGCGAGACACGTGTCCATAAACTAGTAGTTTAATAATATATTTATTAAAATAATTTTTTAATTATTATAATCTGTATTATTCGGATTATAACGATATATTTATTCGAATAACTTTCATTTATTATAATTTAATGTTATCTGATTATTCGGAAAATATTCGACTGGCACCTATTAAATTCACAAAAGTAACTTTCTTTGGCAGATTCCAAAACTAGTAACATCATATTTAGAGAATCCTAGTAATATTGATTATAATAACATATTATTAAAAATAAGTTTAAAAAAAGTTTATTTTTTCCGTTTCTGTAATTTTGCGATCGAAACCTTCCTATCTAGTGTCGCTTGATCCTTCAGCTAGCTCCCTCGCACCAACTAAATCGGAAGCTTAATTCGAAAGACGAGTAGGCTCGAGGAGGATCAAAAGATTGATTTCGTCCTCTAGATTACTTTTTCAAAGGGTATTACAATTATTTATGGGATACACGTGCGAGACACGTGTCCATAAACTAGTAGTTTAATAATATATTTATTAAAATAATTTTCAATTATTATGTCTGTATTATTCGGATTATAACGATATATTTATTCGAATAACTTTCATTTATTATAATTTAATGTTATCTCGACTATTCGAAAATATCGACGGGCACCTATTAAATTCACAAAAGTAACTTTCTTTATAAGATTCAAAACTAGTGCAACATCATATTTAGAGAACTTAGTATTGCTGATTATAACAACATATTATTATTAAAAAATAAGTTTTAAAAAAGTTTATTTTTTCCGTTTCAATTCATTCGATCGAAAAACCTTTCCTATCTAGTGTCAGTTGATCCTTCAGCGCCTGCACCAACTAAATCGGAAGCTTAATTCGAAAGACGAGAGTAGGCTCGAGGAGGATCAAAAGACTGATTCTCGGTCCCCTAGATTACCTTTTTTAAAGGGTATTACAGTTATTTATGGGATACACGTGCGAGACACGTGTCCATAAACTAGTAGTTTAATAATATATTTATTAAAATAATTTTCAATTATTGTAATCTCTATTATTCCTGATTTTTTAACGATATATTTATTCGAATAACTTTCATTTATTATAATTTAATGTTATCTGACTATTCGGAAAATATCGACGGGCACCTATTAAATTTAACTTTCTTTATAAGACTAAAACTAGTGCAACATCATATTTAGAGAAACCTAGTAATACACATTATAACAAATATATTATTATTAAAAAATAAGTTTTAAAAAGTTTATTTTTTCCGTTTCAATTCATTTCTTATCAAAACCTTTCCTATCTAGTGTCAGCTGATCCTTCTTCAGCGTCTGCACTAACTAAATTTTCAAAGCCAATTCGAAAGACGAGAGTAGGCTCGGAGGAGGATCATAAACCGGATTCTCTGGGCCCTAGATTACTTTTTTAAAGGGTATTACAATTATTTATGGATACCAGAAGCGAGACACGTGTCCATAAACTAGTAGTTTAATTAGCATATTTATTAAAATAATCTTCTCTATTATTAATCATATTATTCGGATTATAACGATATATTTATTCAAATACCATTTATTATAATTTAATGTTATCTCATCATTCGAAAAATATCGACGGGCACCTATTAAATTCACAAAAGTAACTTTCTTTATAAGATTCAAAACTAGTGCAACATCATATTTAGAGAACTTAGAATATAGATTATAACAACATATTATTATTAAAAATAAGTTTTAAAAAGTGATTTTTCCGTTTCAATTAATTTCGAACAAACCTTTCCTATCTAGTGTCAGTTGATCCTTCAGCGTCCGCACTAACTAAATTTGAAGCTTAATTCGAAAGACGAGAGTAGGCTTGAGGAGGATCAAAAGACTGATTCTCGGTCCCCTAGATTACTTTTTTATAAAGGGTATTACAATTATTTATGGGATACACGTACAGACACGTGTCCATAAACTAGTAGTTTAATAATATATTTATTAAAAATAATTTTTTAATTATTATAATCTGTATTATTCGATTATAACGATATATTTATTCGAATAACTTTCATTTATTATAATTTCTTAATGTTATCTCGACTATTCGGTAAATATCGACGGGCACCTATTAAATTCACAAAAGTAACTTCTTATAAGATTCAAAACTAGTGCAACATCATATTTAGAGAATCAGTAATATTGATTATAACAACATATTATTATTAAAAATATTTTAAAAAAGTTTATTTTTTTTCCGTTTCAATTCATTTCGACTAAAAACCTTTCCTATCTAGTGTCGGGCGGATCCTTCAGCCGCTCGCACTAACTAAATCGGAAGCTGGCTCCGAAAAGACGAGTAGGCTCGAGGAGGATCAAAAGATTGATTCTCGGTCCCTCCTAGATTACCTTTTTAAAGGGTATTACAGTTATTTATGGGATACACAGCACAGACACGTGTCCATAAACTAGTAGTTTAATAATATATTTATTAAAATAATTTTCAATTATTGTAATCTCTATTATTCGGATTTTAATCATATTTATTCGAATAACTTTCATTTATTATAATTTAATGTTATCTGGACTATTCGAAAATATCGACGGGCACCTATTAAATTAACTTTCTTTATAAGATTCAAAACTAGTAAAACATCATATTTAGAGAAACCTAGTAATACACATTATAACAACATATTATTATTAAAAATAAGTTTTAAAAAAAGTTTATTTTTTCCGTTTCAATTATTTCTATCAAAAACCTTTCCTATCTAGTGTCGCTTGATCCTTCAGCGTCTGCACTAACTAAATTGAAGCTTAATTCGAAGACGAGATGGCAGGCTCCTCGAGTGAGGATCATAAACCGATTCTCGGTCCCCTAGATTACTTTTTTGTATGGTATTATAATTATTTATGGGATACGTGTGCGAGACACGTGTCCATAAACTAGTAGTTTAATTATATATTTATTAAAATAATCTTCTATTATTATAATCTGTATTATTCGGATTATAAACGACATATTTATTCAAATAATCCTCTATTTATTATAATTTAATGTTATCTCGATCTTTATTCAAAAATATCGACGGGCACCTATTAAATTTACAAAAGTAACTTTCTTTATAAGATTCAAAACTAGTGCAACATCATATTTAGAGAATCCTAGTAATATAGATTATAACAACATATTATTATTAAAAATAAGTTTTAAAAAAAGTTTATTTTCCGTTTCAATTAATTTCGATCGAAAACCTTCATTCTAGTGTCAGTTGATCCTTCAGCGTCCGCACTAACTAAATTTGAAGCTTAATTCGAAAGACGAGAGTAGGCTTGAGGAGGATCAAAAGACCGATTCTCTGGCCCCCTAGATTACTTTATAAAGGGTATTACAATTATTTATGGGATACACGTGCGAGACACGTGTCCATAAACTAGTAGTTTAATAATATATTTATTAAAATAATTTTTTACTATTATAATCTGCTATTCGATTATAACGATATATATTTATTCGAATAACTTTCATTTATTATAATTTAATGTTATCCTGACTATTCGAAAATATCGACGGGCACCTATTAAATTCACAAAAGTAACTTTCTTTATAAGATTCAAAACTCGTGCAACATCATATTTAGAAAATCCTAGTAATATAGATTATAACAACATATTATTATTAAAAAAATAAGTTTAAAAAAGCTTATTTTTCCGTTTCTACCCATTTCGACGAAAACTTTTCCTATCTAGTGTCAAGTGATCCTCTCGTCTGCACTAACTAACTGGAAGCTTTCACTCGAAAGACGAGAGTAGGCTCGGAGGGGAGGATCAAAAGACTGATTCTCGGTCCCCAGATTACCTTTTTAAAGGGTATTACAAAATTTATATATGGGATACACGTACGAGACACATGTCTATAAACTAGTAGTTTAATAATATATTTATTAAATAATTTCTTTAATTATTATAATCTGTATTATTCGGATAATAAATGATATATTTATTCGAATAACTTTCATTTATTATACTTAACGTTATGTGGACTATTCAAAAATATCGACGGGCACCTATTAAATTCACAAAAGTAACTTTCTTATAAGATTCAAAACTAGTGCAACATCATATTTAGAGAACTTAGAATATAGATTATAACAACATATAATTATTAAAAACAAGTTTTAAAAAGTTTATTTTTTCCGTTTCAATTCATTTCGAATAAAACCTTCCTATCTAGTGTGGGTTGATCCTTCAGCGTCTGCACTAACCAAATCGGAAGCTTAATCTCAAAGACGAGAGTGTAGGCTCGGAGGAGGATCAAAAGATCTGATTCTCGGTCCCCTAGATTACCTTTTAAAGGGTATTACAGTTATTTATGGGATACACGTGGGAGACATGCGTCCATAAACTAGTAGTTTAATAATATATTTATTAAAAATAATTTTCAATTATTAAGTGAATCAGACATTCGGATAATAACGATATATTTATTCGGTCAACTTTCATTTATTATAATTTACTGTTATCTGACTATTCGAAAATACTTCCGACGGGCACCTATTAAATTCACAAAAGTAACCTTCTTATAAGATTCAAAACTAGTGCAACATCATATTTAGAGAATCCTAGTAATATAGATTATAATATATTATTATTAAAAGCAAGTTTTAAAAAAGTTTATTTTTTCTTTTCAATTCATATTTATTTTAAATATATACATTACTTATGGAATACATGTGCGAGACAGTGTCCATAAACTAGTAGTTTAATAATAGACTTATTAAAGTACTTTCAGTTATTATAATCTTTATTATTCGATTATAACTATATATTTATTCGAATAACTTTTTATTTATTATAATATAATATTATTTGATTATTTGAAAATTATTGATGGACACATATTAAATTTTACAGTAATTATTTTTAAGATTTGATACGAGTACAATATCACATTTAGAAATCCTAATAATATAGATTAAAATGACATATTATTATTATTATTATTATTAAAAATTATTTTTATATTTTAAATATATATTATTTATGGAATATACATACAAGGAAAATGGCCAATAGACTAGTGTTTAATAAGGCAAAAGGGGTTATTAATTTTTAAAAATTAATATATGTACCAGGAGCAAGGAAGGAGGAGAGAATCTAGAAAATGCTCATTTCTTTTGTATTTCCTTAAAAACATATTTAAAAATAAAATGATATTGTAATCTTAATTATGTCATATAAAAAATAAAATTAATATTATAAAAGCTTCCCTTATAATAATATATTTATTAAAGTACTTTTCAGCTATTATAATTTGTATTGTTCGAATTGTAATATTATATTTATTTGAATAATTTTTATTTATTATAATTTTAAAGTTATTTAGATTATTTAAAAAATACTGATGGATGTTATTTAATTCTCAAAGGTAATTTTTTTATAAGATTCATTACGGGTGCAACATCATATTTAAAATATTTCTTAATATAGAGTATAATAACATATTTTATTAAAAAATAAATTTTAAAAAATTATTTTTTTATTTATTTATTTTAAATATATATTATTAATGAAATAAGACGTAAAATATGTATCATAGACTAGTCTTTAATTAGACAAAAAGGGGGTTATTAATTTTTTTTAAATTAAAACACAATTGTGATGTAAAATCTTGTTAAAATTCATAATTATCAATTTTAACCATAATCATAAATTAATAAATACAGAAAAATGAAAATTAATTTTATAATTTTAAATATGTCATGTGTAAATAAAATTAATATTATAAATACAATAAAAAAAAACAATAATAATACAAAAATTATAAAATACAAATGATAATCAATAATTGAAAAACCACAAAAATAACAATTAAATATTTTTATTTATTTTAATTTAATGCTAATTTTGATTATTCGAAAAATATCTGTGGACACATATTAAATTCGCAAAAAGTGCAATTTTCTTTATAAGATTCAATACGAGTGCAACATCACATTTAGGAAAATTCTAGTAATATAGATTATAATGAAATATTATAAAAATAAGTTTAAAAATTTATTTTTTCCATTCAATTCATTTATTTTAAATATATTATTTTTATGGGATATACGCGGTGAGACACGTGTCTATAGACTAGTAGTTTAATAAGGCAATAAGGGGGTTATTAATATTATAAAGAGCTCTTTAAAATAATATATTTATTAAAGTACTTTCTTAGTTATTATAATCTGTATTATTTGGATTATTACAATATATTTCTTTGAATAATTTTTATTTATTATAATTTATGTTATTTTGGACTATTTGAAAATATTGACGGACAAATCTTAAATTCACAAAATAACTTTCTTTATAAAATTTAATACGAGTGCAATATCATATCTAGAGAATCCTAGTATTATATATTAAAGACATATTATTATAAAAATAAATAAATTTTAAAAAGTTTATTTTCTCCGTTTCATTCAGCATTTATTTAATTTCTTTTTAAATCCATCTAAAAAAAATTAACTACCCCCTTGTCATCTTATTAACCATTAATTTATGAACACGTGCAAATCATAAATAATGTAAATTTATAGTTGTATTGATGTATGTGTATATTTAAACATTTAATTGAATTAGAAATTAGAAATTAAAAAAAAAAATTATAATTTGAACATCAAAACTTAAAAATATGTTCACTTTTAAATTATATATAGCACTTCTTAGATAAAAATTTTCCTTGAGTTCTTTAATGTCTTTCTGTTTACGTTTTCATGCACAAAGAATACACAACATTATGCCTTTCCTATAAATTTCAAACGATATCTTGCACATTTTTTTATAGAAAAAGAAAGAAAGATAAAAACAAAACAAAAACTGCAAAAATAAAAAATTGGAGAAATTTTTTTTTTGGTACCATAATATTCTTAGGAAATTAAAATCATTTGAAGCTCTTAAATAATTATTTAAATTGTACTTTTTAGACTTCTTTTCTATTTAATTATTATTTAAATTTTAGTATATATTTAATTACTTCAGGTAACTTTTCAAATTTTATAAATTGTATAGGTCTTTGTATTACTCCCTCTTTTGTAGCTTTACTCTTATAATATCACTAAATCATAATTAATGAAAACACATGTTTACCTTTTAATCTATCATCTAATTGGTAATATTAAAAATATTTGAGGTTTTCTAAAATCTTATTTCATTGACATACTTTCAGAATATTAAAAAAAAACACTTGATTTATTCCTTATATTGCCATAGAATATTTTTTCCTTTAAAGTACTTTGTTTGTGTAGTTCTTCACCGTTAAACTTTACTTGCATCAGTCGAATTCTTTTTTTCTTTCTTTTAAATAATAATAAAAATATTTTTATTTTTTTTATTTTTTTTATTTTTTTTAGTTTTTTTATATTTTTTATATTGTTTGTTTTTTGTTTTTGGGGTTTTTTTTTTTTTATTAAAATACAAATTATAATAATAAATGTTAAAATGTTAATGTTTCAAATTTATGATGCCACCAAAATAAAGCCGTTAGTTTAATGGGTTTTTTCTTCTTTCTTTTTTCCCCTCACTTAGTGTTAGTGCTCGATATTTATATGGAGGTCTTGACTAATTTAAATTTATACTGTATAAGATCTATTTAAAGAAAAAAATGCTTCATCGCCGGATTTTTTAAAATACTCAATGCTTGAGCAGCTAGTTTAATTGGCTTTGATCTCTATTTTTTCTGATACACGCATTAGGGTCTCCGCTAATCTAAATTAGCATCGGATAAGATTTGTTTAAAGGGAGAAGAACTCCCTGGTAGGATTTTTCAGCCCACAACTCGAATTTGAGACCACTCGTTAAGAATAGAGGGACCCTATCCATCCTATCATAACTTTTGTTGGCGGGGAATTCTCTATTCTACAAGGCTGAAGTAGTTTAACTTAATGTTTGGTATCCACATTGGGCCTCGCGGTAATCACCACAGAAAGCTTATTTAATGGGGATCTCCTTAATAGAATTTTTTTCATATACGTGACTTAAACTCGAGATCTCTAATTAAAGATAGAAAAATTTTATATGTTTCACCACAACTCTCGATAGAAGATGTCCTATTTTGCAACTCTAAAAAAAATAAGAAATTTAATTCGAGTTACTCTTTAATATTACACATAATTGACAATACAAATGCTATATTTTGCATTTTAATATTTGTACATTAATTTTTAACTACAAATTATGAGCTTGCGAGTGTTACTCTCTTTCATTATGCATCTATGTTGTCATGTACATTATGTAATTAATTCAAAATACCATCATATAAGACTCATTAAAGAAAGAGAATGTTTTCTTTCTAGGATTCAAAGTTGAGACTCGAGACCTTGATTCTATCTTATATCTAGCTTCGGTTTGAAACTCGATTAATATAAATTCACCCGCATAAGGTTTTTAAAAAAGGAGAAGCACTTTTTACTATAATTTTTTTCATATTAATGATCTGAACTCAAGACCTTTTATTAAGATGAAAGAATTTAATCTATATCACCATAATCTTTCGTAACGTAAATAATTGTAATTTTTTCATATTAAAAGAATCTTAAAATAATCAATTTGTCACTAAAGTTCATTCTTGCATGACCTCTTTTTAACAACATAGACAACCAACTTGATTAACCTTCTAAGCTAGTTGTTAACTTAAATAATAAGTTGAAGGTATATTACCGCTTAATTTTATTTATTTTTGCCATTTTAAATGATGTTTCAATTATCTAATAGAAGTACTTACTTGGGCATTGTGCGTGCAGAGTACTAAAAACATCAGACAAAAAAGGGACCCACTGACACTGTGTGTGTAGTGTGATGAGGTTTCTATAAAAGGTTTTCTTTTATTTCTTCTAGGGCTTATTGATTTTTGCTAAAATGCTCCCCAGAATTTAGGTATATTTACTGAAATAGAAAGAAAAATTTAAAGTTTTTTTTTAATGATTCTGATTGTGTCTGGATTGGTTGACAGTACTGTGTGTATAAAAAAGAAATAAGTACTGTACAAAATACCATTAGATTTTTAAAAGTACCAACTATGGTATTTTGGTTGCAGCACAAGGACCTGAAGAAAATCCCAAACACCCAAAAAAGTTTTTGAAAAATAAAAATAAGTTTGGTGAAATTATTTAATTTTAAGATTATACTCACCAATGGACTTCTTTTGATAAATACTCCTTCCGTACAGCCAAGACTTATTAATCTTTAATTTATTATTTTGATTGTTTATCAATATTTTTTTAATTATAATTTCTTAAAATATTTTAAATTATTAACTATTGTGATATATAGGTCATTCAAAAGAAAGGAAGTTTGGGTATTATAGCTATTTAAATAAATAGTGTGGATTGACGAGATGTCACTCACCGTATTAGTGCAGGATAGATGAAATAAAAGTTTGCATCTGGAGTGTTGTGTGATGAAGAAGGTGCCACTGAAACTTAAAGATAAGTTTTATAGAGCGAAGCAATTCACTATGTTGTATGACGGATTGAGTGTTGGGTACTCAGAATCTCTCATATTCAGAAGTTGAAAATTACATAAACTGATCGGATCCTACTACTGATGTTAAAAAATACTAAGAGAGATAGATTGTGAACCCATGCCTGCCAGATAAGGCAGGGGGTGATTTCTAGATATGACGAGGGAAGTGAAACTGAAATAGTTCAGACATGTGAAAAGGAGATGTCTGGATGCCCCAGGTGAGGGTGTGGGAGGGGCTGTTATGGATGGTTTCAAGAAATGCAGAGGCAAACCAAAAAGTATTGGGAGAGGTGATTAGACAAGACATGACAAATTTAGCTTGGCATCGACGTGACCTTAGATAGAAGATTGTGATGGATACGCATTAGTGAAGTAGTAGGTAGCAGTGTGCCATTTTGTTACAGTCCATACTAGTGGTTGTAGCATTGTCCGATAGTTTTTTGCCCTTCTCGTTTACTATTATATTATTTATTATTGTTACTATCCTATTACTGCTTGTTATTTTTATTACCATCTCGCTATTTATTCAAGGGTATAAAATTAATACAACATTTAATTTGCAATTTAGAAACTCACATAACTAATACATATATAAATTATGAGGAAATCTATTTTTATAGAGAATGGAAAGTATAATAACTAATACGTGAATGACTAAATTTATTATAATTTATTTTTTAAATAAAAAAAAAAAATATAAAATTTTTAATAACTTCCCTCTGTTTTTATTACTACTACTTACATAACTTTAATCATTCATAAATAACCGATACAAATAAATCTATCTAAATTATGTGTATTTAAAGAAATTATCGTACACATCAATGATTAAACTATTTCCAAACGCATATTAAGAATATTTGTATCATCAAAATTTTGTAATTTTAATTAATAATATTCTGAATTAATTAAAGGAGATAGAATAAAAAAGAGGAAACGTAAACATAATATAACATTAAGATTAAACATTATAAATCTAAATTAAAAACTTAAAAATCTAATTTTAATTAATTTAAAAATATTTTTATTTTAATGTTAAAATAAATCTTAATTCGAATGTCTAAATGAAAATTACTATTGTCTTTTTAAAATCTTTTAACTTAATATAATAATGATCATTATTTGATTAATTTTTCTTTACTCTTGTTTAGTTGGTGTTTAAAGTTTTCTAAATAATTAAAATAAAAATATGGATGGATTACGAATTGGCTCCACAAGATTCCAAAATTTTGAGAAAAAGAAATACATAAACATAATTGATTAAACAATTAATTAATATATTAATATTAATTATAATTAAATATTTAATCTGATTAGAATTTTTACACTATTAATCCAAATTTTAACCATGTTATAACAAGATATTTATCTTATAATTATGTTATTGTTGAGTTAAAATAGCCTGCGCAATTAAGGCACATGATATGATATTGACCGCTTTTGAGTTGAACTCGCACAATTTTTTTCCGAAAAGCCTTAAACCTTAAGAGTATCCCTACATTATATTTGTAAATTTCTTTTTCTTTTTAACTAGCGACATAAAACTTGTTCTCATCCAACAATCTCCCTCGAATTAAGCTCTGCATGCCCATCATTAAAATTATATTCATGTGTCCCTCGTATCATTCGAGTATTTATGACTCATCAGCCCACGTATGCTTCTTTTGTGTATGTGTCTACAAGACTTCAAGTTATAAATAAAAATAGTTATAACTTTTAAACGGGTAATAAGTCGAGCCATATACCATCACTTTGCCATTTTCATTTTCATCTCACCGATCCATCAACTTTGATATCATGAGTTATATTGGACTGTCAATACAAAATACTCTTAATTAATATAATATAATATTATCTGCTTAAGCTTAAGTCCACACGATCTTTTTCCGAAATGCCTATTATATGAAAAAAATTACTTAACCAAAAAAAAGAAAAAGATTCCACAATCATGAAAACTATAAAGTTGGTAGGATATACTTGATGAAAGAAGAATAGTATTACATGCCAAATTACCCTTTGTTTTTAGCAAAATGCTATAATAGAATTACCAACACAAAGCTAGTGGGGTCACAGTCAAAAGTTGATTCAATTTTTTCTTTGATTAACCGTACGACGTTAAATACTTATATTGAAATTTAATTAAATATGAATTGATTCGAAAAGCAATACATTAGAAGTTAAAGTTGTTTTCTAATAAAAGTGATTTGGCTACTCAGAAATTAATTTGAATAATTGATTTCTGATTATGATATACAATAAAAGTTACTAAAGCCTATTTGAATTAGCTTATTTGAAGTGTTCTTGCTAAAATAATTTGAGTATTTTACTTAATTCAATTATTCTTTTAACGAATAAAAAGAAAGTGATTTTATTTATTAAGATTGTGGATATAATTTTATGCATTCTTTTGATTTCTCTCTCTTAATTTTTCTCGCGATTCAAGGGTCATAGTAATGTATTTTCCAAATATATATAAAATAATTTAATTTTTCTTGTAATGTATTTAATTACCAGTAAATATTAAGCAACACTTAATATAAATAAAAAATATTTAAAATGTTTAATCTCTTTAATTAAATTCAAGAATTTTATGAAATATTCCGAGGTTCTGCCTACAATAATTTATAGAGACAAGACGTACTAAATTCACTTAATGTGCCACCCTGGATGGTCTGTACCCACAAGTTGTATCATACTCAAGAAAGGACGAATAGTCCAATAAGAAATGTTAAGAGGAAAAAATTAGCAATTTTTTTATTTTTAACGAAAAATGAAAAAGAAATTAAACTTGATATATAAAAAATTATTGTCTTTTATTCAATTTATAATAGATCGTAAGAGATTTTGTTCACTTACAAGTTTGTTCATGTATTAATAAAGTATAGAGGGTCACTTTTACTATAAGTTTAGTGGGATCGTAGTTTTTATCGAGGAGGTTAAAATATAAAAATAAAGATATAAAAAAATAACGAAGATTTTAATATTTACCGTATACATAAAATAAAATTAACTTTTATATATATAATATAATTATTTTTCATTAAGAAAAGATACAAATAAACTCTTGCTCCTATCCGTTCCTTACCCTTATTTCAACTTAGTGAAACAGCTGTTTGTCATTTGACTAGTTTGTAAATTTTTATTCTCTCAATTTTTTTTCTAATAACTTCATATATTGACTTCCTTCTAAATTACATACAAATAAAAATAATGTAACTACTTGCCCTGCTTCTAAGATAAGAGCAAAGGCCCAGATATATTTTATTCTTTTTGGAGGGTTTATACGGGGTATGTTATTGTTGTAATTTTGACTAATGAAAGTTACCTACTCCGTCTACTTTTTTTATTCGTTGTACTAAAAATAAGTTTATTTTTATTTATCTATTTTAAAAATAGGACATAATTATTATCAGTTTTTTAATTTATTTTTATAATTATTTCTCAGTATATTTTTCTAAAGCATTAAATTTATTATACTCAAAGTATGATAAGTAAAATTATTATTTTATTTATTATTTTTTAAAATATATTAAATTAATACGGAATAAGTAAAGATATTCGAAAAAAATAATTAACTTTGATTTTTGAAGTACTGAAAAGTTGTAGTCCAGGAGATGTACATTTCTGACCTCATGATCAAACATAGAGTATCTTTATTCCCCACTTCATTAATATCTCTGATGGCCCTTGAAGTTTGACAAATCAATAAAAAGTCTCAAATGCCCTTTCGCTTTGTCACTCATTTCTAGCAAACACTATCCTAGTTATAGTAGTTAAAAATATTCAATACACTTGCTTGAGTTCATTGCATGAAGTACTTCCCAATATAGAATTCTTTTTTATGATGGCATTTATGCATTTAGCTTGTACTTATCTCAATTATTTTTATCGTGTATTTATATATATATATATTACGTAATAAATTAGATAATTAAAAAATTATATAAATATTTTATCTGTTTTAAAATAATGATATTTTAATTTTTTAATTTTTGTTTGAAAAAAGCGATATATTATGTATCAAGTAAAGATATTAATGATGTTTTTTTTTCAATTTTAACCTTATTTAAATTAAGAGAGTTTTTATATAATCAAGAAAAGAGTGCTAAAGAGTTCCATCTTTTTAAAGATATTTATTAAGGGCAAATGGATAAAAGTACATTCAACTTTCTAGAAATGAGAATGTTTTCTTAAGAGGTGCGTCAAGCTAAAATATCATTTATTTTATTTGTTTTTTTAATAATTTTTAAAATTTGTTTTTGCTGAAATTTAAATCTGAAATCTTATAGTTTTTCTTTCACTTCATGGATTCATTAAGTCAGCGAGCTCCTCGACTATCTCATCATGTACTTTGTCATCCATCAATACATGTACGTAGTAAGTTTAGACAATTTCATTCCGTATCTGCTACCTTCCACCAAATAATCTCGCTTCACCAAATTTTAGACAGGTGAGAAGAAATTATCTAGTATTTTCTTATTTTTAGTTGAGACTTGGAATACGTAATCTTATAAAAATTTCACTTTATTAACTACTAAGTCACACTATTAAATGCTTCTAATATAGAATATTACTCATTTCACATCACATTCCACGAGGTACAATCGCTCGAATTTAAAATTGTATGTTTTGAAGAGCATGAAAAAATATTTAATAGTTAATTTTTTAAAATTCTAAAATTAAATTTTTAATGGATGATATTATAACAACTTTAGATAATTTTAAAGAAGTTCATTATAAGGTATCAAATATATACACGACGCATAAATTCTGATAAGGAACACAATAATACCGATGTCATAATTTAATCAGTCCAATCAATACCGTTATTTCATTTATTTTATTGTTTAATTTTCTTAAATGTAACTTAGAATTAAGCGCCTAATTAAGAAAATAACTTATTGTGTGTGCCCACACATTAACAGAAAAAATCTCATATGAGTTTGATTTTGATTAAGAGTTTACTAGCTTAAGTTTTACTCAACTTTTTGAGGGCTCATATTTTAACTCAAATTAACATACTCACCCATTTAATATGTTGAGGTTTGGAAGGTAATTTACATTTTCATTTAATTAAAAAAATTAATACCCCTACTAACTATGCTACTTTATATAGACATTATGATGTGCAAGCCAATGTCACTAAAAAGCCACAAATCACTTATATTTGGTAACGGCTGTTCTCCAAATTAATGCACAAAACGTAACTAATAATAATATTATTATTAAAAATAAAATCATCACAACTCGCCAAAATTTACCTTAAATTTGTATCGAAGAAAAGTTTGAAAAATTGCACCACTATTAATTTTTAAATAGTAATCAGTGTTTTAAAAGACGTTGATGGAAGTTTCGTTATACAGTAAAAACTCATCAACACGATTTATGAAGATACAGTATCGCGGACACTAGTCTCAATAGCTGAGCGTATGCTTAGGCGTCGAGCGAATTTTTTTTTATTTTGGAAAAATTCAATCTTAATTAATAATTTTTAAAAAATTATAATTGTTAAACAACTTTTTAAATTAATACCAAATTACCAACACAAAATTCAACTTGTTATTAAATTTTAAAAAGTAAAAGGGCTTTAAAATCATATTTTTTCTTAATCCTAATTTTAATTTTTTTTTCTCTTCGACTTTCATCTGAATAAAGAAAAAAATGATCAATGTGCAAACTACAAAACAAAAACACATCATCTTTCATATCTTGCTTTGATTTGATGCAAAAGATGGTAGGTTCCTTCTCTTCAGTTTTTTTTTCAAGTTAATTTATAATTTTTTTTAAAAGTCTAATTAGTTTTTTGAGATAAACAATTTTGATATATTTTTTCTTTAGTCACTCATCAACATTTTGATTGGACGCTTAAGATGAAATAATTATAGTAATAAAGAGCTTTCTACTAAATAACATTACACGATGTGGATCAAAACTAAATTAAATTCGACCTAATACAAAATATTATTCAAGATCCACAAAAATTTTTTAATAAAAATGGTTGTAATAAATTCTGATCCATATAGGAATGTCATGGCTCGTTGTTATTGCGAGATGATAGATAGAGGGGGCTGTCATTATCAGCTTGTTAATCTTAGATACTTAACTTAATTATCATTCTAGATTTTTAATAATGTAAATTATTTTACCCTTAGTAATACTTTTGATCCAATTTTACGATAGATACTTATCGGCATCGATATTTAAATAAAACTAAGAAATTTAATTTTTGTAATAAAATTAAAGATACTCCTCATAATCCTATTATATATTACCCAATCATAATACTATAAAAGTTATATCTTTGTCTTTAGGCTTAGTTTGACGAAACATCACGTGCAATTAATTTTTTTTACTCTTAGTTTCATTTTTTCCTCTCAACCCTTTGCGGATTTTCATCCGAGGATAACTTCTAAAATTGCAACTATATATCATGAGTGAATTGATATGTAAAATAATGTGGAAAAAAGCACTGCATTTCGTTATACCTATTTTAAATTTTTGAGACTAAAAAACTATCGATATGAAACTCTCAGACTTTATCTTGGAGTCCTAACTTATAAAATTAAAAACCTAATCATTATCTTTCTTTCTTTTTTTTTTTCTTTCATTTTGTACTCTCTATCTATATTGTTATTGGATCTAGCAAGTTTTGAAGTTGCCAAATATGGATTTGGTGGTACATAATAAATTAAATTATAGTATAGTTGTTGTGATCCTATAAACAAGAAAGTGGTCCCTTGAAGACATGCCATGGTCACTTTCATGGAAAATGTGTGTGACAATTTTACAAACTAGTACAAGATTTTGCTTGAATTGATGCTAAAGGGTCCCTCTCCAACTCTCTAAATCCCAATAAATAATTAATAACTTGATGGTTTAATTTTAGGACTTTAACTTCTAAAATTTCTTTTGTTTATTCTTTTATATTTTGGATTTTTGGTTTTGCTAACAAAATATGTGATATTCTCTCAGTTCATTTTTATTTATCACGTTTTCTTTTTCAAAAGTCAAACTGTATGAATTTTGCCCGACATTTTAAGACGTATTTTTTTCATTATATGAATTATGAATAGAATTGTAACTTAAAGTAGTTTTCATATAAATTTTGAATATTTAGATCTTAAATTAATCTAATTCAATTTAACACTATAATTTAATCAAATTAACTCTCCTAATTCATAAAAATGAATATGATAAGTAAAAGTAAACAGAAGGCGTAGATAATATATATTACACATCAATAGGTTACAAGCTAACGAGAGTTGTATTGCGCTTGAGTTATTCAGTGGAGTTTGATAAAAAAAATTATTAATATTACTGTAGTCAAAACTTATCTTTCAAACGTAGTTTCTAAAGACGTTGTTCATTCTCGTCATTGGTAAACACAAAAGGAACTATCAAAATCTTTAACTTGTCAAAAAATTTCTTCTTTGCGTCCTTTTTTGCTAGAGCCAATTATCTCATTCTGCTTCCGATAGACACATGCCTAATGACTAAAGTTTCTTTACATTTGGTGCATAATAAATGGGGGTTTTTATTTTCATTTGTGTTACTACCATCCCAATTCAATTGGGAACCACCACCTTTATACTTATATCTTAGAAAAATAAAGTGATATCATGACTAGTTTCCCTTATAATATCATTGAAAAATAGTCTCCAGAGCTTTGTATTTAATATTACATTCAACTTATTGAAAATGTTATGAATAAAAATTTATGAGTTGCTATTTTTTAAACGATTTTCATCTTAATTATCAGAAAAACATAAACATTTAAAGTATTGTAATGTGTTTTAAACTCAAAATGACTCGTCAAACTATTGGGTCAAACGGGTCAAATAGTCACCCAAAGTATCAAAATCCAATCCAACTTAAATATAAAACTTAATTTGGAGATTAGGTTTGGAAGAACATAAACTAATAATTTAAGAAATATATTAATTTTCACTTTTTTGGAAGAGGGATGAACCGTCGTGTTGTAGGCGGTGTTATAGCTCATTATTTTACCTATTTTAACTCGTTCAAACTTAACTAATCCCTCAATTTGTCATCTTTGCTTACTCGGTTACTAGTGGATACGCCAAATTTGACTCCAACTCGTCAATTTGCCACCTCTACTATGGACATTTAATGTAGGCTTCTTGTGAAATTTCTCTCCCTTTTTTCATTTTTAAATTTTTCTATCTGGACTTCCTTTGTACAATTATCAGTCCAAGCCCAATAAAAACAATAGGCTTCATAATTATTTTTTGAAATTTCTAAATTGGAAAGTTTGTTTGGCTAGGTTCAAACACTTATGCTTTTTCTCTCCTTTTATTGCTCCACTCCAACCACACAATTTGTCATGTGAATACAGTCTTATCCTGTAAAATTATTTGGATCACATTGGTAAATAGTAAACAATACAAAGAAAGCTTCAGACCCCACTTTTTAAATCATTTTTCATGAGTCGAGAGTCTATTAAAAATAATATTTTTATTATATATAAGATGACGATAACGTTTGCATATATCAAAGTCAACTTATAAAATTATATTGAATATATTATTGTTATTGCTTGTTGTAAGATAGAAAGCTATTTCTTGGTTCATTTGAGACATTCTCCATCCACTATACGGAAAATAAATTTCACTTTTATTTGTCCAGTTTAAAAAATCAAGAAATAATTTATTACTTAGTTCCTAATTAACCTATTATTAACTAATAGTCATTTCTCAAATCTATTTTTCAAAGCACTAATTTGTTGTATGCAAAGAATAATTATTAAAATTGTTATTCTAGTTTATTATTTTAAAAATATATGTTAAATTAATACTGAACAAGTAAAAATATATTGAAAGTAATTTACAATAAGTCTATAAATAGAATTTCAAGAAAGCATTTGAAGCAATTTTGAAGCAATCAGTTCATTGATACAATAAAGATTTCATCAATGACATAAAAATCACTAAAATGTTTTTTATAACATAAAATTATCAATTTTTCTTCAAGTAATCACAGAAAATCACATAATTATTTTTAGTAACCAAAAAAAATTCAATTTTGTCTAAGAGTCACAACAAAACACTAAGTATTTTTTTTATTTAATTTTTATCAAAATATCAGTGCTAAAATATCTTCTTCTTTTTTTTCCCTTCTTGATGAATTTATGTGATAGTTGGGCAAACTTTGACGGACTCTTTAATTACAAAATAGTTATTGACTTCGTGATATTTGCATTAGCTTTTTTTTTTTCTTTAGTGATTTTAGTTCAATAAAATAAAAATTGAGTGATTATTCATGAAATCATTCCTGTAATTCTTAATAAGTTGACATAATTTTCAAATTTTTATCCCTAAATAATCCCTTCTTTTAATAACACAATAATGACCAACTTTACAACAAGCAAACACGCGTGCGTGCGCGCACACACAACACATATATATCATTTACTAATTCTGATTTAGTGGGATATCTTCTTCTATTTTAAAATAAGTGGAAGATCTTCTTTTATACTTGATAGGTATACTTAAAATATTTGTTCTTAAAAAATAATTGTCAACGTATAAACTTCAAAAATTAATTAATTTTTTTCAATTTTTCACCCTTAGTACTTAAGTCACTCTCGAATGTGAAAAGAATTATTAATCTATATCTCCAAAAAGTACATATCAATTAATAGAGTTATATTAGTCAAATTACAACTTCTATTAATTTTTTTATTAAAGAAAGTGTAAACGAATACATCAAATAAAAAGAACGTATGGAGTAGTAATTACTATTTCAACTGTATCCTAGAGACAGAAATAATCTTGTTTTTAGAACTCACATGAATGGAAAATATGGTGCTTAATCTATATGCTCTTCAAGAAACCATCATTCAAACAGCCATCTTTATCACTTTAATCTTAATAATAAATATTTTAAAAAGACAACTAATAATCAACCAATAAGAAAACATGTTTCTGAAGAATAGATGTAAAATATTAGCTGTCTCAACATGCTTTTGACTATGTAAAATATCACTCCTTATTTTTAAAACTTATTGTATATTTTATACTTTTCACAAATATCTATCAGGTCATATGAACTGAATTTAATAAAATATATTCATATTTATTATTTCTTACAACGTAAAATGAGTTAAAACGAGTCTTATTTTGGGACAAAGGAGTAGACATATTCTTACATGTTTTGGTCTTATTTATGATGAATGACATGTGGAAAGAGAGACAGACGAAAGTGTTAATGATTTGTTCGTTGCGCATATTTAGTTGTACTTTTGTTTGGACGAATAAGGAAAAATTGGCTTAAAGTGGGAGGTCGTTATCTTCATTGGAATATGAATATTTCCATTTTTCTTTTGTTTTCTCTTCGTGATATTTTTATTAGAACTTAATAATTTAAATTTATATCATACAAAATTTATTCGGGAAAGGAGAAGCATTTTCTATTAATAACTTTTTCATATTAAAAACTCAAAATTAAGATTAATTCATCCACTACATCATATCTTTGACGCATAAAAAAATATAAATACTTTCACCTCAGGTTATAAATTTATAAACGCACATAAAATCTATTCCTTCATTACTCTTCCCAAAAGATACTCCCGATTTATATATTAAACTATATTAGTTTGGTCACGATTAAAAGAATTATTAGCTGTGTTAAATTCGAAAAGGAATTCATTGTGAAGCTAGACTTAATCAAGTTAGCGAACAAAAGACAGAGCGCTTAAACATTTTAAGAATCATAATACCAATTATTGTTCAAAATATTATTTTCTCCGTTCATTTTTATTTTTCACATTTCGCTTTCACGAGATAGTCAATTTGACTAATTTTGAAGTCAAATTGAACTGAATTAATTTTAATATTTTTAATTTAATTATTTAAAAAATTATAAAAAATATTATAAATTATAATTAAAAAAACAAAAAAAACATGTAATTTAATTAAAATTAAATTTTAAAATATTAATTAAAATTCATAAGATTTTCAAAAGAAAAAGGTGACAACTAAAAATAAATTGAGAAAGTATAAGACAAAGTTTAATTCACTTACTTGAAAAAGGCCTAAAAAGATACTTTATGCTTTTAATAGTTAGTAGCATTTAAGTTCACTTTTGGCTCTTTTCTTAATTCTTCGTAAATTCTAAAGTGTATTAATGAGATGTGATGGAAGAATAGAGGAAATTATTAAAAGTATATATATATAATAAGAAAAAGAAAAACATGTTCCAATAGTTTAGCCTTCTTTTTTTAAACTTTTGTAAAATTATAAAAAGCAACACAGTTAAATTAAGATTAAAATTTTAAAAATTTTAATTCAAATTCAATTAAATATGCGTGTCAAAATAAAAAAAAAAATTACACAATGTGGTAAATTTTTAGATTAGTTTAAGATACATAGCAACATTTTTTAAAAAAATTTTTTTATTTTTTTTATTTTTTTTATGTTTTTAGTTTTATAAAATTATATAGTATACAAGCATGCCGATATAACTCTTTTCAAGACGTTTCACCACTATATAATATGCATTGATACAATTAATATGCGCCTGATACAAACTTCCTGGTATCTGTCTAATATCCGTTGAATATACTCTCATTCATAACCGATATTCATCGCATGAATACATCACACAACTAACACCCGCTTGATATAATAACAGTAATTATATTTCGTAAATACTCTAACTGTAACTATATCGCTTTAATTCCGCTATAATTATAAGTTTCAAATTCTAAATTTGCATCTGCCATAAATGAAAATACTCCCCCACCCCCAAACCCAAACCTGAGATGGGACCCGAAATGCACATGAAGAAATGTGATAATAGTATACGTGTAACCTTCTGTAACGCATAATACTCTGTATTTGATTAATTTAATTTATTATTTATATAATAGATAATTAGAGAATAATCCAAATAATTAAAACATTTGATAAGTCGTAATCAACAATTAGGTATGCCTAGTTGTAGCTGTCATTATTTAAAGTTCATTTTTTTCTCAATATTCACGAATCATTCGATATTTCAATTCATTGACATGAAAATTTGGAATCACATTTAGAGTTTAAAATTTATAATTTTTTATATAATACCAAAATAACATTTTATAATAATTTAATATATATAATTAAATATTCATATATATTTAATATTATTTTTTGAATAATAACTATTATGTCTATATAGATTCCTTCGTGGAAATTTCAAAAACAATCAAGAAAAAAGATTAACGCGGTATACTAATTATCATTATGCATAGGTCCAATAAAAAGTCAGAGCACAAGGATTTACTATATACAGTTTTACCCTATATTTCTACAAGAGATCGTTTTCACAACTAGATGAAACCCTATGACTTCCCAAAAGCAAGTGCAAATATAGAAAAAAAAAGGATGGTTCGGGGCACTAAGTATTTACCATGCGCGGTGGTCTATTGTATGTAATTTTAATTACCTTATATTTTTGTAAGAGTTTGTTTTCACACTCAAACTCGTGAATTTTGAAACATGATAACAACTTTATCAACTAAAATCAAGATTCTGCTCAAATGCATGTAATTTTAGAAAATATTTTTTTTTTCTTTTAAAAGGGTTTCTTTTCCAACCAGTATCGTAAAAGTTGGAACTAGTATTTTTCCACTCCATCTTTTTCATTTTCTTGGGAAATTATTTCTCCAAGATTAAAGCAAAACGTATCAAAGTGCTTTCAGACCTTTCAATCTTCAACTACTCTCTAGAGTTTGTATGTCCCTAACTTTTTTTTTTTAGGCAAAAATCAAAATTTAAATTTTTATAAATTTTTAATTTTAAAAAAACAAAAAAAACATGTAATTTAATTAAAATACAAAAATAAACACATAATTAAAAATATTTTTAAAATAAAATTAAAACTAAAATTAAAATTATTAAGTTTAACTCATAACTGATACTCTAGTTCACTCCTAGACAATTATCGTCTCTCTAAATTTGACACAATTTCATTCAAGTAGACTAAGGTGAGTTAATATAATATTTGTATATTTGGAAATTTCCCCTTTTTTTTTTTAAAAAGATTATCTCAAAAAAAGTATTATATTTTCTAATTAGAAATAACTTAACTTTATAATTTTCTATCCTTAATAAAATAATTTATAATCACATAAATATTTAAAATTCTATTTGAATTATAAATTTTTATTTTTAACTTTTATATCTCGAATCAATCGATATCAACATAAATTAGAACAAAGAATATATTAAGCGACAACTGAATTTATTTGGTGGTACAACCTACAATAATTGGTTTCCATTATTGGGATTACATAACTACTACTAATATAGTGCGCGATACAATAAAGCTTATAAACTTGTCAAAATAGCTCATAAATAATTCATTATTTATTTATATATTTGATAAATATTAAAAATGTGTATAATCTAGCTAATTATAAGTCAAAATCAAATAAAATCTGTAAGTTGGACCCCCAAAATTTATAATTTAAGAGTACTTCTGAAAATTCTAATTTGATCGAATATTTTATTATTGTCTCTCTATTATTATATTTCGTATCATGAAATACTCTAATCCCTAAAACATAACTTTACGAATAAGAAATGATAGCTTTACCATATTTTTATCAAATACATTAATAACTTATTATAAATTTCAATATATACTTATATTCAACATATAATTATTTATTTATTAAATCAATAAATATAAAAAAATTAGCCCGATCCCGGGCTGCACCGGCTGGCAAAAGGCCACCGGGAAGAAGGGATTAGAGCATTTTACGCACATTTGAAAGTTTGAGATCATAAAATGTAAGTGTATTGTTAGTGAGTGAATAAAAATTAGATGCCTTTGAACAAGAAGGTAAGACAATTATTTATTGCTAAAATTCAGTGGAACAAGATTCGCAAATCATGCTTTCTGCTAAAATTTATTAATTGCTTCATTACCAGTTGAGCAACACCATACACAAATACCCCTTCAAACAGGTTTGATTTCTGAACTTGTCCGGTTAGTGCCTCATATTTGGTCTCATATTTTCGAAGCTGGATGGGCTTTGGTCGTGGTACCAGTCTCTATTAATAATACACTCGAACCCCTTTCTGTGAATAAGTGCTGGCTTTCCACCGATTATACTTGGACTAATCCACACAAATCCCCATGCCTCATTTTTCACGTGTCATCATCTAACTCGTCCATTTGCCGAGTCAGATTTTAGCCCATATAATTCATTAGATTTGTCGGTAAATCTTATTTAGAAATTTAAATTACGATTTTCGATCCAATCTGGAAGACTCAACACAAGGACGAACTACTCCTATTAGACACTTTCGATTTAGATTTTGAAAAATATTTTCATGTGTTCTCGACGTTTAAAGATAGATAAGTTAATCATATAAAATATGTTACCTCATTTAATTATACACGTACGCTTGAAACATGCCTGAAGTTTACGAATATATTGAAGTTAAACAATATAATTAAATGAGGACATATTTTAGATGGATATTACTTATTAAATTGATTATATAATGGACACTTAATAGTTTGGTCTTAGATGTAAACTTAATAGGGCAAAAATGCTCTTATTTCACATTAAACTTAGGAGAAGACTAATAAAGAGCATATTTGAACCTACAAACATATTTTAAGAATATTTAATCTGATTTAGTTTTTAACTCTAATTATATAATAAATTGTGAAGTTTCATTTATATATAAAATAACTTAGTTAAATTATAGTGAATTTTTTCACCAATTTAAGGCATCACATAAATACATTATGAGTCCATTTTAAGCAATGTAATGTGACATCTTGTATAATTTAAATTAGAAAATTCTAAGTAAAGTATAACAACCATAATGTCATAAAATCATACCAAGAACTTTTTGAAAATTTTTAGCGTGAAGTCTCAATAGAAATATTTAATTATGTAGTCATTTGCTCAATCGTAACGCCAATATCGTAGTTTCAGAATCTAAATAAAATTCACCGACAAGTTTAAAGTGAGTCAATGTAACATGCACAAAAACATTTTCGAAAATTGTCAGAGTACAAAGTTGTCTAATAGAAATATTTAAATAACGTGTTCAATTGCTCAATCAAATGTATATTTCAAATAATGTGTTCAATGTTCAACTAAAATATTGTATCATAATTCAAGAGTCTAAATACAAAATCACTAATAAATTTAAAGACCAATCGATATATATATATTTTGGAACTAGAAGGGCAAAAATGTGTATGCACATATTATCAACCAACTCCAGAGGATCTAAATACTATAGGTTTTTAGGTTATTCCGTACCAAAAAAAAAACTGCCGACGAAGTGAAAGTCTTATTAATTGCGGCGAAAAATTCTTGCAAATCTCAAAGTCTTTCCTTTTCGAACTCTGAGGTAGATTCCTGTCCACGAATCTTGGCTTTCCTTGTCTGTTCACCTCATGGATGCGCCCTTTGTTAATAGATTTCCTGGACCAAATTGCCATAATGGTGGTCCCACCATGTAATGCCACGTAGGAGACTATCTCTTAGATCTCATCCTTTCCCAATGCAGTAACCAATGTCTGCTCAGAAGTGTGTGCTCTTTTGAAACCAAAAATATTTAGAATATTTTTATTTGTTCAATATTAATAAAGGGATAAATTATAAAAATAAATAGTTTTTTAATATTTTTATTTTTTAAACTGCACAAAAGTAAAATAAATATTTATTTTTAAGTAAAGATTTTGAGTTTAAAAAATGAAGAAAACTTTTGAATCTTGTAATTTAACCTAAAAATATGTAGAATGTATCTAAATGTCCTTTGATCTTATGATCTTAAACATGTTATGTGAAAATAAAATAAGAATTGTCAAATAAAAAGAGAGATATTTTTGTTAACTGTTAAAAGGAAAAGTAAGACAAGGAAATTGAAATGAAGGAAGTAATTGAATTTTGAGATGAAGTTAAATAATACTCCGTCTATCTCAATTTATATGACAATTTTTCTTTTTACCATCCAAAAAAAATTTATCTTTAATGAGATGATTATATAAAATAATAATAATAATACTGCCTCCAGTTCTTTATTTCGGTGGAATTAGTCATATAATTACTCCATTCATTTCAATTATATGACAAAGTTTGAATAGTCGTATAGTTTTAATAGAAACAAGACTTTGAAAATGTATGATCATAAATTGTGGCAAATGTTCCGTTTTCACAAATAAGGTCTTTGAAGCCTATAGTTGATTTAAAATATTTTAAGAATATTTGTAAAGGACTATAAAAATTTTCATTAAAGATATTTTAGACAAAATTGAGTGAAAACCCGTATCAAATTCATGTGAGAAATTAAAAAAAAAAATGGAACAATGGTAACCATAATTTACATTCATAGCAACTCCTAGTTTCAACACAAGTTGGGGTTGGCTATATGAATCTCCACCGTTTATTTAAGCTCATTTCATATTCACCGAAAAATAAAGTGGCTATTACCAATTGATAAGTTTATGAAAAAGAAAATTATAAAGTGTTTTCACATGGAAAAATCCTCATGAATCTCACTACTTCAATGAGAATCTGTTTCCCACCATGCGTTTTCCCAGTGAAATTGGTTCGGTGAAAATGAGTCTGGTAAATCATGTTTCATAACACAAATTTCCCATTGATTTATGCAAGGAAAATCTCTATTTAATTTCTAGTAGTGCGTAGTCCCAAATACGTTGGTGTTGACTATATGAGTCTTCAATTGTTCATTTAAACTCATTTCATATGATCATACTACATCGACTGTATATCAAGAATTAATAAATCTTGAAACAATTCCATCCACGTAAATTTAAGTTTATACAATCTCCTTTTAACATTTTCACTTTATCATATACTCACACTTACGAACCAATGCATCTATAAACAAACACAAAATATGTCCAAACTATCTCAAATAATCTTTTAAATATAAAAAGCTACATTTAAAAAAAAAAGTATTAAAGTGTGTATTTCCATTTCTTCCTAATAAATTATGTACTCTCAAAAAGGAAATTGGACTCCTGTAGGAAAAGAGAGGAGACAAAATAATATTCTCCCCGTTCTTTAACATAATGACTTTAATGACTTTACAGTATTATTTTCTGCACCAAAAGAAATAATGACTTTAAAGTATTTTTTAATTGTAAATAAGTATATATTATCTTTAAGAAAAAAATGAAAAGAATGGTGCCAATTTATTTTTGACTTTTTAAACATATTTAACCGCTCGATTAAAATAATTATAGCTACTAACTAAATATATAAAAGAATATACATTAATTAAGAATAGCATAGCTTTGTTTATATGCATATTATAGACTAACATACAAGAAATTATATATATTTCATCTCTTTTTTATGAAATATAAAAATTTTCTTTTGCAGTCAAATCTTTTTTACAGTGACAGCGTTTAGTTTAGAAATTTTTGTCGCTGCTATAAAATTTGTTGTTATATATGTATACCGGCATTTGACGCTTAAATCTCATTTAGTTGTTATAAATAAAAGTACAAAAATATCTAGTTTAATGATTTTGTGTACCAAGAAGAATGAATGTAATTGTTAACCAATTCTAACAAAAATATAGAACGAGTATGAATGTAACAATGCCGTTAGTCTTTTCCTCATGAAGTTACGACCACAACCGACATCACTATTTTAAAAATATTTTTTTCTTTTTAGATATTCATACTCTGAAATTTACTATTATTTCTTTTTTTTTTCTTTTTAGATATATGACATTAATGATGATTATCATAGTATTAGTTAATATTTATTTTTAAACGTAATATATTTTTTATAAATATTATTATACAATATTTGAGTAAGACTGTCACAAAGAGTAATTTTACGAAAAGTGTAACGCTATACCGAACATCACCGTTTATTATAAGTAGAATGTTGTTATGGAAAGTAAAATATAACATGAAAAATCGATTTCGGAGATAGGTAATACGCCGTTATAATGAAATGTTATTATAACAAATGATTTTTATAACGATGCTTGACTGTATTTCTTAACCGAAAATGTGCTGGTGTGTGACAAACACTAAAAAAAGATCAACATGGATTGTGGTAGACATTGGTATTCCTCCATTTTTAAACATACCTCGAATTCCTCGGCTTCCTGAAAATGAAAAAGATTCTATTAAAAGTGTCGACCTTCTAAAAAGGGATCCTACAAGGCACGCGAAAATTCAGATTTATTAAAAAGTTAAAACTATCATTATGATATAAAACAAAACCAATTAGACTAATCTGAAGTTGTTCGGGTTCGGGAAGCTGAAGGTCCACATAGTAATGGGCCTTAGTGTCACGTGGTTCTAATTGGGCTTCATTTGGACCTAAAGCAAACCAAGTAGACTTTATATTTCGAAGCCCAAATTCGGCATATCCTTGAGTTAGAACCTAAATCTCAACTCCCATAAACCCATCCAAACGGATTATTAGGATTAGTATGACCTTTTTTGGGGTCGCTCTTTAAATTTTGTCACTGTTTTATTGGGCTAATTCACTTTTAAAAAGTATTAAGTGGCTATTTTTATAAATATTTTGATTAAATCGATTAAAAAAAATTATTTTCGTATGAAAAAAATTAAGAAGGCTCTCATTATTTCAGTGAGAATCGGTTTCCTATCATGTATTTTTCCGAGCTGGTTTGGTGGGAAATGAGGAAAATCATATTTTAAAATAGCAAAATTTCATTGATTTGTGATGGAAAAAATCTTTGCTTCTGGACGTAGTGTAAGAGTTCTTATTGATCATATTTCTTCATTTAAATTTAACTCAAGCTAATATTATATAAAATAAAAAAAATATATAAAAAAACATAATACTACAAGTTATCTATATTTTGTAAGCCTATCTAAAAGTTTCATATTTTATACTCCGACTTGTTAGGAGGTCTAAATTTAATTTTGAACATAAAAATAGAATTGGAAAGATTAAAATAGAATATGAAAAATAGAATTGAAAGGTTTAAAATGAAACAAAGATGAGATAGAGTGCCAATATGAAAAATTAAGACAAATTTAAAAGATTGCGTAAGTGTTTGGCCTTAAATTAATATGATTAAGATAGTTAGGTTGTATCTTGTCTCTCAATTGAAATTGGTCTGTTTTTGATAATGCCTTTGACTTTCTTGATTGTGGGAATTCACATTTCTCTTTTCGAAAATTAAATTGCATAGATATTAATTAATTCTTTAAAAATATTTAATCTTCCAAAACCTCTCAAAAACAATTTAACAAGACTAAAAAATATTTAACTAATTTAGAAATTTAAATTTAAAATATTAAATTAATTCTTAATTTATTTAGTTTTAAAAATTAATCAAATTGATTCTCGTAAAACGAGAGACATGAAATGAACGGAAAAAATATGCCCATCCCTAATTTAGACAAATATAATTATTTATGAATTATTTGATATGTTTTATAAGAAAAAAAAGAACCCATTTATTATTAGTGTTCAAATATACAAATACTGTTCCAATAAGAGAATTAATTATTAATTAACTGAGACACAGGAAGAGATGATAATTAGTAATTAGTCAAATACTCTCATGATTAAAGTTATTATTAAAAAATTAAAATTGTGGAGAAACCTAATCAGAGTTGGTTAATAAAAGTCTACACATATTTCTTTATAGATTTTCCTGAATTCTAAAATCACAAGAGAATATATAGTGACGTTGAATAAAATATCTATATTCTCGTTCAAAATTGGTGATTTATAGATTGACCAATTAGATGAAAATCAATATGGGCTATGGTATAGTGAGATTTCTTTATAGAGAACATTAATCAAAATTTTTTGGGTTCGAGTTCAGAGTATAAAAATAAAGAATTTCGTTGGAAATGCTGGCTCTAAAATGGGTCATAACATGTAAATCCGAATTAGAACCCAGGATATATGAAAAAAAAAATATTTCGTTGGAAACGCTGGCCCCAGAAATGAGCCTTGCAATATGCAACTAGAATTAGAACCCAAGGTATGAAAATAAATTTGTTCAAATTGCTGCCACAAGTGAGCTTTCGATATGCGAATCTAAATTAATCGAACTTTAATAAAAGTATTGAATATGAATGGGAAACTAAAAAAGAAAAAAGTAGAAGGGAAAAAAAAATGAAAGGAAGATGAAAATGAATGTATGGAAATATAAGGTATGAATTATTGAAAGATGGCATAAATTAGTGAGGTGTGACACAATTTATTTTGATTTTATCAACTGAAAGTGATATATCTAAATTTTCTTCCATGTTTTTCTCCACTGATTTCAATCCCACACTAGTAGCCAAAATAAAATAAAACTCATTTTCTTCTACCTCGTAAAGTTTATGGGCAAGTCAACCTATTCAAATTTGACTATGGATGTTCATGAAATAAATAATATTATTTAAAAATATTTATATATATATTTAAAAAAAAACTCAAAAAATGAAGCGGTGGGATAGTGATAGAGCTATGGGTGTTGTGGATTGTAAAGGGAAAAGGCAGAGTATTGTGAAGGGTGGGGTAGAGGGAGGGGGCAGGGCTGGGAGGGGGGTGAGGTGGAGGGTGCCGGGGATGGGGAGGTGGGCGGTTGAGAGTGAGGTGAGGTGAGGTGAGTGGGTGTGGGTCGAGGTGCGGACGGGTGTGGGGTGATAATGTGAGGGTAAAGGAGATAATACATCATATTTTCTATTTTATTGCACAAATTATTTATTTATTTTTAAGAGTTTTATTTTTTTTCAAAGAAAATAAATTTTCAAAAATTTAACCAATCAAATACGAGAAAGAGAAAATATTTTCCAAAACACGCTCCTATTTTTTGTCCTTATTATTTTAATTTATGTATTTAGCATAAGAATTTACACAAACCTACTCACTTAAAAATAATTACAAAAATAACTTCACGTAATAAATTAAACAAAACAAGGAACACGAATTCATTCTTTTGACATACGTGTCAAAATTAAAGGGTTTAACCAAGAAAAAACAAAATAGTTCCCAACCCCTCACCCATTTAAAGCTCAAATTTAGAAGAAAATTCTCATCTACTTGTCATCTCTCCTCTTGTAAAAAATAAATAAAAAAAATTAACAAACCCCCTCCATTTTTTTCCTTGCTTTCTTCTTTTCGAAGTTGAAAGAGCTAGTAATGACGAAGATTAATGTAGTGAAAGAAAGAGCTTTCTGAATCCAACAATACAACTATGATGGGGCTCATGCTCTTAGTTGTGATGATTATAGTGTTGGGGCAAAATCAATTTTTCTTCGACTCGAGACCTCATGATTCTTTTATTACCTCATCTCCTCATCATGTAATCAATCATCTTAATAGCCATGAAGGTATATGCTTAATTCTTCATTTTTTTCATAGTGTTTTAGGTTATGTGTATGCACTGACGGTATAAAAAATATTTATACAATCATGTCAGTTGTACAAGCGAATGGTGAAAATTAATAATAACCTACTATCACAGGTTAACCGATAATCGATAATATAAAATCTTTTATATTTGTAATGTATAAATAGTTTTAATCCTTTATTTGAAATTATTCATATTTAATTTGTTAGGAAATCTGAGAGAAATGTGCAGATTAATCTATACTTAATTCATATTTACAGAATTTTTAAGCTCTAGGCAGTTTTATTTTAGGATTTAACTGCAGGGTTTAAGGCAAATAGTCTTAAGAGTAAGGAAAAAAAGTGCTAGATCATGCATCAAATTATTAATTTCCCAATTAGAAATTTTTAAATTTAACCTAAAACAAAAATCATCTTTAGAAAACGCTTAACTATTAAAAAATAAATTTTTTAACACGACCATCGAAATTCAAAACGAGCATCGAACACCGAAAGAAAAAAAAGGAAAAAACACAGAAAGTCTTGCTTCCCGCAATTTCTGCACCGACCCACCATGCATCCGTTATTGAAAATTAAAAAAATCTACACAAAGCTTTTTGTGTTTATTTTTTTCAAATTTCTTTGGACCATAAGGTATATCTCATACTTATTTATCCGATTAATTTAGATTCAAAGAAAATACTTTTTATTAGAATTTTATTTAATTGAGAATATGTTAATAAAAAGAATTAAGTAAAATTTAGTAAATTGTATAAGTTGCAATTTTGTTTTCTTTTTCGATAGAGTTAGATTGAAAGAATCAATGGGCAAGATAAGTCTTTTTCATGCGTATGCATTTATTGATTAATTTGTTTTTTTTGGATAATGAAGAAGAATGTAGCTATACAAGATATATTGCAACCATTATCTAATTAACTACTTAACAAATCTTTTTTTTATTTAAAAACAATAATCTTTCTTTTGTTTTGTTTTTTTCAAAGGTTCCTCTAAGCTAATAATCAGCTGGGTGACAGGTCTGCCATTATTTCTATGATATTTGCTCAATCAATGGGCTAAATAGTTTTGACCCAATTGAGTCAACATTTTATGACATGGAGTCAACCAACAAGAATGAGACAAACATTTTAGTTGAAAAGATCAAGCCCTACCCAAGAAAATGGGAGAATTTCACAATGGGCCAAATCAAGGAATTCACTCTTACTACAGGCCCAATAGGCCCACATTGCTTGATCCACCACAAAGCCCAAGCACTTGTATTTAGTGTGGGAGGGTACACTGAAACTCCTTCCATGACATCAATGATTTTCTCCCTCTTCATCACCGTTAATTCTTTGTTCCCAAATCAAGATTTCATCTTGGTGATCTCCAAATTGCAAGATTGGTGGGTCCAAAAGTACAAGGATTTATTACAAAGCTTTAGCAAGTACCCGATCATTAATATTGACAAGGAGATTAATGTCACCCATTGTTTCCCTAGGTCATTAATTTTGGCCCAGTCACATGGTTTCATGAACATTGACCCAAAATTAACACCAAACTCAAAAACCCTAATAGATTTCCACAATTTTCTAGCTACCACATACGATGACGCATACGTCTCATTCTCATTCTCATCCTCATTCTTATCAGCCCGATCGTCTCAACTTCAACATCAGTCTCAGCTTCAATATCAGTCTCAGTCTCGTGCCCCAAATCTCAGCCCCAGCTTCAATATCAGCAGCAACACCCAATCTCACTCTCAGCCTGATCAATCTCAGCCTCAGCCTCAACACTCAGTCTCAGCTTCGGCCCCGGCTCGTGCTGGCAAGTCGGGAGGAAGCGTCGGGCGTTTGATCTTGAACCAGGACGAAGTAAAAATTAGTCGCAGAACAGATTGGTTTTGAGGTGATTATATTCGAAACTGAGGAAAAACACTTCATTGCATGAATCATTTAGAATGATACACACAAGTCATGCAATGATTGGAGTGCATGGAGCAGCACTAACACATGCATTATTCCTACGTCCTAGTTCAATATTCATACAAATTGTTCCAATTGGGGCTGAAGGGGTCTCAGATATTTGCTTTGGGAAATTAGCAAGGGACATGAAATTGGTATATGAGGAATACAAAATTGGAGTTGAGGAAAGAAGAAGTTTAATGGAAAATTTTGGAAAAGAAAATAGTTTGGTGTTACATAATCCAAAAGCACTTCAACAAAAAGGTTGGTCTCAAGAGATTATGGATATTTATCTTAGACAACAAAATATAAATTTGGATTTAAATAGAATTAGAAAGTATTTGGAGAAAGCATTTAAAAAAGCACAAGTATTTATGGCTATTAATGGTTAGTAATGAGGGCTAGCTTGTGAAGTTGTGTAATATATATGTATACTTTTATTTGGTTTCCCCAGTTTTAAACAAGAATAATATGTTATTCGATAGCAAATTAAGGTATCCGTAAGGTCCAATTTTAAAATTCTCCCTTATTTGAAAATATTTTTGATCATAAGAGTTTTTCAAAGAAAATATTTTTAAGAGTAGCAGTTTGTGTTTAACTAATAAATCTTAAAAATATTTATGCGTTTGAAAAATGCTTACGGGAAAAAAAATATTTTTTTATCTTCTTAAAAATAATTTTCACTGTGACTCAAAAACATTTTTTTTTCTTCCTAAAAGCTATGATTAAATACTTCTAACTTTGTGAATAAATACTTTTGAGTTTGACTTCCTAAAAACTTGATCAAAATAGGATATTAGGAGATTATACAAATTTGGCTGCTTTCTACTGATCACTCAATTCCATATTACTTCTTCACATTATTAAACATATATATGATTTAAATTATTTATTAATTTATAAAATTAAGATAGAATTAATTTATTTTTTCTCATTTTATCCTTAAATTTTTTTTTTTTAAATATAAATATTGTAAAGTTTCAAAAGAAAATTTTTGTTGCTAATGATATTGATGGATAAAATATATAAATAGATTTATATTAAAAAAATTTTTTTAATTTTTTTAATTTTTTTAATTTTTTTAATTTTTTTAAAAAAGAAAACGATTAAAAGAAGAAATGGATAAATAATATATACGAAGAGGGTACTCACGTGTAAATGAATTGAGATTAAAGGCCACCTAGAGTTACAAATGAGTGGACAAAGATAAAATATTCTCCCGTCTTATTTTACGTGAAAGTATTATTATTCGAGAAATTAATTTTTTTAAATTATAATTTGTCAAACTCCAATTATTGGAACTTGTAATATTTTTATATAGTTTTTTAATATTTTTAATAAAAAACTAAATATTTAAAATATTTAAAGAATTTATACATGAATCCATAGTCACCCACATTTTGACCCTTATATTCTGAACTCCAAGACAAAGGAAGTAATTATGTCGGTAAACTATTACTTATTTCGCTTATTATTACTTGTCCAGTATTCAAGATTTGATACTTCCTTAAATAATAACAATAAATAAGATAAAACATTCAAAATCATAAAATGTCTTAACATCAAGATAGAAGTCCTCAATGTTAAAAATATATCATAAAAAATTAATTCCAAAATTAAAAAAATTCAAAAACACAATTATCATTTAAAATAAATAAAATAAATAAAGTAAAAGTAAATATCTATTATCCATCAAATTGAAATCTTAGAGTCTGAGATTTAAAAATTACCAACAATTTAGTTGATAAGGCACATTATTGCGCGCCTATTTTATCTCAAAAGAAATTAAAAACATATATTACCCTACATGTGCATTGAGATTGAAGATTCCGACATTTATATTATTTGTTATTGGACATTAGTAGTAGATCGAGTGTATATATTATTAGGCTACGTACCATAGAGAAGAAACACACACATTTTCAATGGCCACCAACTTCGATGTAATCGTAATATGGTGCCCCCTACCTGAGTACGGGCACCGTCACCACCTCCGCCTCTCTCAACTCATCTCCTCCTACAATATTCCGGTCCACTATATTAGTATTGGTACGCCAAGTCACCAACTGAAGCTTCGGCAACAAGGCACCCGGTTTGCCAACATGCACTCTAAGGACCTTCCTATTTCGAGAAAAAGAAAGATGAGGATGAGGACGAGGAGGAGGAGGAAGACATTGTCTTACTACGAATCCTTACTACTACTCGGTGAGCCACAGGTGATTTGTCGCGCACTTTTTGGCAGCGCGACAAATAATAATCGTAAAAGATTGGTCATTATTCATGATATAATGTTACCGATTGTTCAAAGTGTTTATTCAGTACCCACGTTGAGTATTTTTCCATGCCATCTCTGCTTTCACTGCTTATTCATGGATCCAACAAGTTTTTAGTGATTCCCTGCGGGATCAAAAACTTGTTTTCACCTATTGAAAGCTCACATTCCGTCCGTCGACAACCCTGACGACGGCGTTGATAAAAATTCAACAGGAGTGTAAGTTCAAATCTGGAGAAATTTTCAATACCTGTAGAGAAATCGAAGGCCCGTATCTCGATGCACTCTCTAAGCAAAGTGATAAGCCATTCTGGGGTCTCGGTCCGTTCAATCCCGTCCACATTGACGGCGGCGGCGGCGGCAGCGACGGCTGTAAAAGGCACAGATGTATTGAGTGGCTTGATAAACAGCCACTCAATTCAGTCATATTAGTTTCATTCGGAACTGCAAGCACCTTCTCACCCGAACAAATCCATGAGATTGCAATTGGTCTCGACAGATCTGAGCAAAAGTTCATCTGGGTTTTGAGAGAAGCAGATGTAAAGGGGAAAAGTTTTACAGGTGTAATTCCGAAAATTGAGCTACATTTGGGTTTGAAGAAAGAGTAGCAGAAAGAGGAATAATCATAGAGAATGGGTACCAATTGGAAATTCTAGCACATCCGTCCACCGGCGGTTACTTGTTCCATTCAGGGTGGAATTTTTCATGGAGAGCGCCACCGCGGGAGTACCTTATGGCAACTTGGCCAACTGGCACGGATAATCCCTACAATGATGTGCTTATAACAAAGGTGTTGAAAGTCGGCTTAGTGGTTAGGGATTGGAAACACAAGGATGAATTGGCAGGAAATCGGATACAATTGAAATTGCTGTTAGAACTTTTGGATGAATTTCCATGAGAAGAGATGAGGCAGAGGGCCGCAGAGCTGAGCAAAGCTATAAGATTGTCCAGGTTGAGACAGGATCCACTCAGAAACAGATGGATTCTTTCATTGCTCTCACATCACAAGATGAAAATAAATGATTGACACAATCAGATTTGTTCATTTTTCATATGTTCACGAATTTCAAACATTTTATTGGATGATCTCTGTAGCCTGAAGTTTTTCTCTTCTTAATCCACGTGTCTAGTTAAATACATTTAAATTTACTAAAATAAAAAAAATTATATAATTTAACTAAAAGAATGAAAAAGATCCAAGTATATTATTCTGATTAATTAAAAGATACAAAAATAGCCGAGCTACATTATAAAATTTTCTCAACTTTAAATAATAGATATTTTCGTTTATTATTTTAACTTTTCAATTTTATTAATACAATTAAATTTTTTATCCTACTTATATATTTCATTATAGAATTCATTAGCTTAAACACTTAATCAATATTTTTTACTTTTCTTTTTGTTTAGAAAAATAATACTTATTTTTTTCTATCGAAAATTTATTATATAGATTAATTAAAAAACAAAATAACTATAATTTTTAAATAAGTAAAAAAGATAAAATTAATAATGTAAATAAAAATAGATATTTATTTGTTTATTAATTATTTGTTTATATCAATATAGTTTATTTTATTTTATATTCTTAGAACACAAAAGTTGACTTTTAAATCGAAAATGACAAAAAGTATCTCTCATTTCTTTTAGTAATTAAAATGGTTCTTTAAATATTAATTTAGTGTGCAAAATTATCAGTTAAATACCAAAATCATTTTAAGACCCTATAATCCCGTTGAACTTAATTTTTCGTATTGCTTAATTCTTTCACCAGTTACCTAATGAAAATTAAGATAAATTACAATATTTACATACCCATATTTATTCAATCTTGTATTTCAAAATAAAAATATTTTTAATATTATTAATTTATAGTTCAAAATCAAGAAAAGATCAAATCTTCAACTATTTTGTCCCATCCAAATTGCTTCAATATTGTTAAATTTGCCTTAAGCTTCCATCTCAATGTACTTCTTTGCACATTTCAAAATAAATTTTTTGAGAGAAGACTTTTTTTTTTAAAAAATTCCAAAATACAAAAAAAATCCATAAAATTAAAATTCTAAATATTTTTAAAATTAAATAATTAGTAAAAAGATAAATAATAATGAAAAATAAATTTAAGAGATCATAGAATCCCCGAATAGCTTAAAATATAATTGATAATTTCATTATAATTTAGATATACTTTTATTTCTAATTTTTATTGGTGAGAAAATAGTGTCAAAAAGTTGTGAAGCATAGTTGCCCTTGTTAGTGCGTTGTGCTTTTTGAAATAAGTAGATAATATTCTAACATGCCATTTATCGTTTCACCAAAAAAAAAAAAATTAAAATACATACATATATAATTAACATGGTATAACATATTAAAAAAAATAAAAAAAATAAAATATTTTATTTTTTAATTTTAGTTTTAAAAAAACTAAAAAAAATAAAAAAAATAAAAAAAATAAAAAAAATAAAAAATAATTTTTATATAAATTAAGAAGATATTAATAATGTTCGTTTAATTTTATCCTTATTTAAATAGAGAGTGTTTTGCATAATCAAGAGAATATTAAAAAATTACATCTTTTTCAAAATTTTTATTAGGAGTAAGTGGATAACAATATATTTTTCTTTATAGGAATGAATAGTTTTCTTAAGAAATATGTCCAACCTAAAAACATCACTTATTTTGAAACAGAGAAAGTATTTTTTTTCCTCTTACTTTAATTTCTATATTAAAATTATATGCACCGTTCGAGTCATTCTTCATTCCTTGTTTCGTACGTTTCACAATATAATTATTTTACGATAAAATTTGAGATTAATTTTATCCCATGTTTGATTTGAAATATTGAGTAAAAGTGCTTGATTTTAAAACTTCAAGGGGTTGATGGGCTAAATTTCATTTTTCTTTATTTTAACTAATGTACTCTATTGGGTAAAGTGAAGGGAGATTTCAATTACAGCTGCACGCCACGTTTTATTTGTCTCATTCACACTCTTTTTTCAGTATACATCTCTGAAGCTATAGCTCAGTTGGAGGAGCAAGAAGAGGGTTTTCTTGGTGGGGAGAAGAAACAACAATGGAGAAAGTTTTAACTAAAGTTGGGAGCATTAAAGTTGGAAGCTTTTGGCTCACCAAGAAAGCTAAAGCAGAATTCAACAACATCTCTGAAGACATCAATGTATGTTCCCCCAATTTCTCCTCTTTTTTTTCTTTCTGATCAAGATTTCTCTTTTTCTTTTTTTGGGGTATTGTTAATTTAGTTTTTGGCTTTTCTAATTGTATCCACTGAACCCCCTTATGCTCATTTTTCTAATTGGACATTTAATTCTTGCCCCAAGATGCATAAACGGTATATATTAGTTGAATCATGTTAGAGTGCGTTAAAGTCTCATGTGGTTGGGAATAGACAGGTTTGCTTATATGGACTTGAGAAATTCTCTACTAGGGAACTAGTTTTTAGGGGTAGGGGTGAGTTAGACTTAATTGGAAACCCAATCAAGAACGGACCTGGCTCGGATACCATAAATTTGAAGTTTTAAGTTTCTTGGTTTTCTTTTTTACATCTTGTTGCTGTAAGATTCTCTATGTTTAGACATTGGTTGTAGCATGTCTTTGGTTCGAGTGCTTGTTGTCTACTTGCTAAATAGAGAAATTCTAAGGCATCAAGTTAGGAACTTTGATGAGTTATCTTCTTACCAAAGATGAGATGGTACATCTTGGTTCTAACTTCAGTTCCCTTTTTGGTCTTGGTCAGTTTAATGTGTATCTAACTGCAAGAAATTTGGCACTTAACCCTTTAATGGATCTAGTTGCACTCTCATCTGCAATTCTCTTACTTTGCATAGAAACTTTATCTGGAAATACATGAGAAAATGAGGTACCGGATTATCTTCTGCTAGCTTCTTGTAGTTATATCTTCTTTGATTCTTGGGTTGTATAGTAGTTGTATTCATTTTTTCTTATGTTTGAGGATGCTAAAGAGGGCGACAACATCATGCTTTTAAGTGTTGGTTCAAAGTGTAGAAGTAATGACCATTATTAGGCCGTTGAGGAAATTCTTGAGCAGTAGGAAACAAGATAGACCAACAATCTCTATAAGGTCTCAAAATATATGCGCGTGACATTAGGCTACCAGTTTAGACAAAATGTGTCTGACAATTCCTTTTAAGGTGATCTTTATCCTTTCATATCTGTTATCTTAGCTAATCGTAGATTTAGGCATTGAGTTTGAGAGACAAAATCCGTGTACCCGAATCAAATATTCTTGATTGTTTGCTGGATTTCAGCTTGTTTTCCAGCCATCAATTAGCTAGCTGTCCTGGTTATATCATCGAAGGAGATTGTACTATCACCTGATTTTCCAAACATTGAGCACAACACTTTAATCTATCTTAACTCCAACAACTTGCAACTAACTCAAAGGTTAATTTATTGTCGCAGAGCATCTCAAATACTGTTGAAGAGAAGGCGAAGTGGA
Organism: Datura stramonium; assembly: GCA_018107945.1. Taxonomy (NCBI): domain Eukaryota; kingdom Viridiplantae; phylum Streptophyta; class Magnoliopsida; order Solanales; family Solanaceae; genus Datura; species Datura stramonium. The sequence goes on along the minus strand of JACEIK010000426.1, from coordinate 361,421 downwards.
TCTTTAACAAGCTAAAAGGTGCATATTCATTTTACAGTGTTGTCGTCACCTCTCTGGATATCATAGCTTTTCCCATCATGAGCTCTGAGTAGTATTCGCATATTTTTTTGGTCAAGTACATTGTAGGTGTCGTTCATGTTAACCCTGCACAATGAATCCTGAAAAGAAATTCTTTTTTCCCTGATCAGGAACGCCTATGAAGAGTTTGACAGATCTTCTTCGAGAACACAATCTCCCACCAGGTCTTTTCCCCCAGAACATAACGAGTTATGAATTAGACGAGTCCAACACAAAGCTGACTGTTTACCTTCCCACCCCATGCGAGATAACCTTCAAGGACGGCTCTCTGATTAGGTATGCTACAAGGGTGAAATGCATTTTACTAAGAGACAAGCTTATAGGCATAGAAGGAATGAAGACCAAAGTCTTAGTATGGGTGAAAATCACAAATGTGTCTGTTGAGGGCTACAGGTCAGAGAAGGTTTGGTTTACTGCTGGTGTAAAGAAATCAAGGCCAAGGGAAGCTTATGACATTCCTCGCGATGCAGTTAGAGTAAAAGAGTTCTGAGAGTTGGATTATTCATACAAGAATGAGTCCTCAACAATCAAAAAGAAGATTTTTGAGCAGGCTATGTTTTGATGGTTTTCTTGGTCATTTCTCATTGTACCATAATCGTTCCGATGAATACTTCAGGAAAGAAGTATATGGAAACATGTTACAAGTCATGCAAAATGGTGTTTACCAAGTTTACCATGGTCAGCTAGATTGTAACAGTAGTTGCATCTAACTTTTTTGTTTTCTGGAATTTTGAGATGCTATTTATTATAGCTTCTATTTGAAGAGAATTATTCAGCTGCCTCATGTTAGGGGAGTCTAGTTGAGTTGTTGAGTGAATCAATCCTAAGATGTTCTCTATTCTCTAATAATTGTGTTTGGTTTATTACTGAAGAACCCCAAACAAGGTGCTGCTTAGACAGTTTGTACTGTAATTCTTTAGCATTCATTAGACCTCAAATATGAACATTTCAGCACCTGGGCATGGCCTAGTGGTCAATTAAGTGGGTTGAGTATCATGAGGTCTGAGGTTGGTAATTTTTTCTCATCTGTTTTAGTTTTGGTGAATAGAATTATTTGCTACCTGTTGCTAGTGCAAGGTGATAGGTATCTCGTGGAATTAGTTGAGATGCGCACAAACTGGCTTAGACGTCGTGATTATAAAAGAAAAATGAACATTTTAGGTGATTTGTACAACATATTTTAAAATTTTAATATATACTTGTGTTGAAGAATATTACGTGAATACACACTTATAAATAAAAGATTTCATTTCCTTGGTAATTTTGTATAAAGTGGTGACAAAGTGCTAATATTTAGGGTCCGTTTGAAAAATTGTGTAATTAGAGTTGTGTAATTACTAGGATAGTAATTACACAGTTTAGTAATTATACAATATAATAATTACGATGACTTGTTTGTTTGACATGATGTAATTACAGT
>JACEIK010000426.1:344093-359730 GCA_018107945.1 Datura stramonium | reverse complement strand
ATATATTTTCTAATATGATAATATTTAAATTGATTTACTTACATAAACGATGTCATTTTCGTCAGAAATTGTTATACTTGTTGTTTATGTTGATGACATAAATCTCAGTGGAACTCCAGAAAAGGTCCAAAAGGCAATTGAATATCTAAATAAAGAATCTGAGATGAAAGATCTTGGAAAGACAAAACTTTGTCTTGGTCTGCAAATTGAAAATTTAGCAGACGGGTCTTCATCCATCAATTTGTCTATACTGAGAAGATTTTAAAATGGTTTTACATGGACAAAACACATCCATTAAATACTGCAGCGGTTGTCCGATCATTGGATGCGAGTAAATATCTGTTCCGACCTCAAGAAGAAAATGAGGAGCTTTTTTTATCCTGAAGTACCATATCTCAGTGCTATTGGTGCACTTATGTATCTTACTAACGCTACAAGACCTGACATAACATTTTGTGTTAATTTGCTAGCAAGATATAGTTTTTCCCCTACATAAAGACATTGGAACGAAGTAAAGTATATATTGCGATATCTAAGAGGGACCATTGATATGCGTTTGTATTATACTGACGAAGGTAGTGCAAATTGTTGGTCATGTAGATACAGGTTATTTATCTGACCCACATAAAGTTGACCTCAAATATGCTATCTATTTACATACGGAAGTACTGCTATATCATGACGATCTACAAAGCAGTCTATTATTGCTATTTCTTCAAATCATACTGAGATAATAGTTATTCATGAAGCCAGTAAAGAATATATATGGTTGAGATCAGTGATACATTTCATCAAAGGAAGATGCTGCCTGAAATGTGATACGAAAGTTTCCACAATTCTATGTGAAGATAATGTTGCATCCATAACGCAACTAACGGGAGACTTTATAAAAGGAGACAGAACGAAGTACATCTCACCAAAATTATTCTTCATACATGATCTCCAAAAGAATGGTGATATTGATGTACAACCAGTATCTTGAAAGAAATTTTCGGGGCGAATCTCGGTGTGGGACTTATAAAAAATGCACCGGGGCACAAATAAAAGACGTAGATTCATAAAGTGTAAGCCCCATAATTTGGGATGCAAGTCCCGAGCGTAAAAACGTAATTCCAGGGTGTAAAAATGTAAGCCCTGGGTGTTAAATTTAAATTTTATCATTTTAAAAGTATTTTTGCTATAAATAATATTTTTTATTATTGGTGTAATGATATTTATACTTTATACTATCATGTTTTTCATATTGTAGTGATTTTTTTAGAATATACCATTAACAAAAGCAACTCTTATAGAAAATGACGTTATAAATAGTTTTTTTTTTAGATGATTATGCCTAAAATTGATAGAATAGAAATTTCATAGCCCTATGTTACTGAGACAACTTTATCTATATTTTGATATTGCTCTTATAATATTTATCCTTATCCTTCTTTGAAATGCATATAAATAATAATCAATGCAAATATTAGTTGAGAGTGAGAAGAACTAGTAGATCTGGAGATCGATGATGATGAAGTACATGATTTTATTTTAAAGATTATCTTGCCTATTATAATTTTTTCTTGTTGTTACCTTTCTCAAATAATAATTATAATATATTTTTTCTATATTATTGAAACTTATTTGCAGAACTATTAAAAATATGATTTTTACTTATTTTTTTAGTAATAAAAATTTTAAAATTGAAGATACATGAGATATACACCTCATAGATCCATGTAACTTACGCCCCATGTCTCAGGGCTTACGCATCGCCACATACTACGTAAAACGCCTCGCCTCGCGCCCCATCTTTTAAAATACTGTGTACGGCAACTTCGTTCAAGTGATAATCCAACAGATTTATTCACCAAATCTTTACCAAATTCAACTCTTGAGAAGATGGTACACAAGATAGGAATGCGAAGACTTAACCATCTGAATCGTGGTCTTCATCAGGGGAAGTGAAATACACATTGTATTCTTTTTTTTTTAAAACTAAGGTTTTATCCCATTGAATTTTTCTGGTAAGATTTTGAATCAGGCAACTAGCAATGCATATTAACAGATACATGTACTGTTTTTTCTTCACTAAGATTTTTTCCATTGTTTTTTTTCTTCTAGTAACTTTTTCATGAGATACATTATCTATTAAATAAACATTTAAGAGGGAGCATCGTAAAATAGATATTCATTTTCACTGTGTCCAAGTTTGTAAGGCAACTTTGTGCCCAAGTAATGTTTGTGGCTTATATGCATAATCATCACCTGTAATGAGAAAAGAATTGAGTTGACATAAAGTTGGCATAAATTATTCCTCCCCTATTTTCTTGTTCAAACTTTGTTTAAAGTTTGATACTTTACCTTTATTTAATAACACCTAGATATTCTTTAAAATTATAGAAAAATCATTGAAGGTCTGTGTTGACTCAACTGTTGCTTTGTTGTGACCTCAAAGCTCAGCTGGGCTTCAATTTCCACAACAGTTTAAAACAAGAAACTGAGTCTTCAGATAAATCCGTGTCTTCAAAATCTCATCTTTTTGAAACTATGCAGCAGATTGAACACCAATCACTATCGGAGGTTCACAACTTTAAACGATCATATCCCCGAAGAAAAAATGAGCCCAAGCTACTTAAAATGGATTTCAAATTCCAGGAAATTATTCTCAATTTGCAGAGATTTATAGATGAACCATACGTCACAAAGAAAGTCCGAGCTCTGATTCAAGATACTGTACCTGATCAAGGTGAGTTCTGCTATAAGGAAATGAGGCCATGGAGTCGATATTTTCACAACCGAAGTATCATTAGGGAAATCAAGTTGGAAATCAGAGCTAAATGCTCTTTTCCGAAAGTATCATTACAACTTTCCCCCAACAAGGATAATGTTGTTAATCCAAGATTTGTAATGAAAATCATTGATAATGTTGCAGAGAATCTTAGAGATTTACTCATATTTAGTTATTCAAGGAATTTTTTCCGGGTACCTGAGAATCAAATAGCAATGGTTTTAAAGGAGTTGAAGTTCCTTAGAGGTTTTGTCTGCTTTGTTTCTAGCAGATGCATAGAGACTAAGATCCAAGATACTCTCTTCACCCATGTTTTGGTTGTGGTCTGGTACACAACAATGACTGCCTGGTTGTATTTGCCAAACGATAACTACACATGTCTAGAGGCCACTTCAGTTGATGAAACAAATTCTTTGTTTCTAGGTCTCCTGCAAGAGAGGATGCAACACACTGAGCCAACTATCTGCAAGATCTATATTGACGTCCTGCAAGCTCTAAAGTTAGAAGAGTCGCGATGGTATCCCATTATCTCAGTTAAGCATGTAGTTGATTGTGAAGTTGGATTTACTAAGACTCTCCTACACCATTTGAAAGAGATACCTATTTATAGTAATGGAGCAGCAATCAAGGCAACCCTTCAAGAGATGCTCAACTTCTTGAAAACCAAACTCATCAATCTACCAGTGCATGCCCTTGAATTTCATCTTCAAGAAATAGATTCTGCGATTATTGATGCAGGAGTTCTGGTCTACTCGTTATATGACAAGAAGGAAGAGACTGTCATGGAGGAAACAAACCAAGTATTCATTCTTGATTTCGCAGGCAAAATTCAGAGTATGCAGGCAGTGATCTACCTCATCACTAGAAAATCATTTCACCTTCAATCTGACTTATATAGGGCTGATGGAGTGGGCTCTACTGATTTCATTTTAGACAACCTGAAGGATCTTGTAAGCCTCTATTCAAATTCAATTGATTGTGTCAAGAGCCTACTTCAGACAATTCAGAATGAACTCAAGTGCTTTCAATCTGTTGTAGCACAACAAGACGGACTTCAACATCTTTCAGCACAGTTAATTGGTTTGGCGTACGAGGTAGAATATATATTTGATGCTTGTAAGAAAAAAGATGTTCCTGACTGGTGTCTTTTTTTCTGGATCTTGAACATTGGAGAAGATATTAGAGTGCTCATGGCAGAGGTAGCAGAGATTCAAGAGAAGGATGTGTCTGACTTAGCATTACATGATACAGAAGATGCTACCAGATCACACAATTCTTCACGATTGACTATGAATCCTGTCGTGAATGATGAAGTGGTGGGCCTTACGAATGTGATGGATGAACTAAGAGGCACACTAGTTGAAGGATCTTCAAATCTTGATGTCGTCTCTATTGTTGGAATGCCTGGAGTGGGAAAGACAACTCTGGCAAACAAACTATACTTCGATCAGTCAGTTGTTGCTCACTTTGATATTCGTGCCCAATGTTGTGTATCTCAGGAATACACGCGAAAGGACTTGTTATCAACCATTCTAGGCGATCTAATTGGTCGGACAGCTAGACTTGATGAAGAGGCTGAAGATGTATTAGCAGATAAACTTCGCAAACAATTATTTGGCGCAAGATATCTTATCCTCATTGATGATATCTGGGAAACTAGTGCCTGGGATGATTTGAAGTTATGCTTCCATGATGCTAACAACGGAAGTAGAATTATTCTGACAACTCGGCATTATGATGTTGCCTTTCATGCTAAACATGATACTGATCCCCTTGTTCTTCAATTGTTGTCTAATGATGAAAGTTGGATGTTATTGCAGAATAAGGTGTTCAATAAAGAAAGTTGCCCCCTTGCCTTACAAGATGTTGGCAAAAGAATAGCACAAAAGTGTGGAGGGCTACCTCTTTCAATTGTTCTGGTAGCAGGTACTCTTGCAAGAATGGAGAAGGAAAAACATTGTTGGGAACAAGTGGCTGCAGATTTAGGTCCACATATTCATGCTCAATCAGAGGACACAATAAATCTTAGTTATCAGAGTTTACCACATCATTTGAAACTCTGCTTTCTCTATTTTGGAGTATTTTCAGAGGATAGAGAGATTCAAGTCTCCAAGTTAACATGGTTGTGGATATCCGAAGGTTTTGTAAAAGCTCATACAGAGAAGCTTTCGGAGGATATAGCAAACGGTTACCTGGACAATCTTGTTGAGAGAAATCTAGTGATGGTCGCCAAAAATAGTTTTGATGGTAAGATCAAGGCATGTCGCATTCATGACCTGTTGCTTGAATTTTGTAGGAAGAAAGCCAAGTTGGAGAACTTCTTAGAAAGGATAAAAGGGTAATCAATTTTAATGTCTTTCTTGAATCATTTCATATTTTTGACCTTATTCTGATTTTATCAATTTCTCCACAAACAGGGACAGCCATACATATCCTTTTCACTGTTTCGCTCCAGAGTGCAAGACTCCATGCCGCTTATCCCTCTATTCTCGCTGCAGTGATCTTGCAAAACGGTGTTTATCTTTCTCGCATTTGAAATCTTTCCAATTCAGGGAATCCAGAAATATTGCATTCTCTTCAATAAACCTTGCATCTTACACTTTTAGAAGGTTCAAGTTTCTGAGGGTGTTGGATATTGAACTCACTATTGTTGATTCTTTTCCACAAGAATTAACCCTTTTGAGGTATCTTGCTTTCCGAACTGCCAAAGATACATTATCACTTCCAGCCAATCTTTTGAACCTTGAAACTTTGATAGTTCAAGGACTTGGAGGTCGAGTATCAGTACCGGATACCATCTGGGAGATGGTGAAGTTGCGACATCTACACATATATGATCAAGCATTCTTCACTTTGAATAAGGAAGAAGGATTCTCAGAAAGCTCCTCAAAAATGGATGATCTGCAAACTATTTCCTCAGTATGTTTTTCTTGTGTGGAGAATGCGGATAAGGTCTTGGAGAAGACACCAAATCTTCGGAAACTGAGATGTGAAGTTTCCAAACTTGATGGCTCGTTTCCAGCATTTAGCAAACTTAAAAAGCTTGAAATGCTCAAGATTTCTTCTGGTTCTACATTGACCTGGATCAATAACTTGAAGTTCCCGTCATACTTGAAGAAGTTGACACTGTCCAATTTCTGCATAAATCTCAATGAAGTCACAACTCTTTCAAATCTTGAGGTTGAGGTACTCAAACTGGTAGGAGTTACCATTAGTTCCAATACATGGAAAGTGAAGGATGAGCAGTTCAGCAAACTCAAATTCTTGAAACTAGAAAATCCTTCTTTTTCAGAATGGGATGTCTCAGATGGTGCCTTTCCATGCCTTGAACACTTAGTACTGAAAAGATGCCGACATCTTAAGGTGATACCTTCTTGCTTTGGATACATGCCTTCCCTAAAATCCATTGAGGTAAAGTCGTGTAAGGAATCACTCGCCGAGTCAGCCATTGTCATCAAGGGAATGCAAGTTGAAGAGATTGGATATTCTGGTTTTGAGGTCTTCATCCACAATTTGAACAACGATACTCCGTTGCTCCGACCTTGAATTGGTTATGAATTGGTTATCAGGTATGTTGTTATTCCAAGTGCAACTGTATACACTAGCTTATTGCTTACTTGTTTCGACAAGTGCTTACAACTTTTTCTCTTCCACTCATTTACTCTTCCATGTGAAATTGAAGAACTATCAAGGAATATGATGGTTGGCTTTACCTATCACAGATGGATTAAATGTAACTTTTTTCTCAAATCTAAAAACCAGAAAGCTCATATTACTAGTCTTTTTCAAATACAGTCAACACTCCGGTTCTTCTTCTTGGATGTAGATAGCGGAAAACCAGACGTGAAACAAGCATCAACAATCACAAGAGAATAAAAACTTGTGATTCTTTCCTTGTTCTTCTTCTTGGTTTTCATTTCTTGTTGCTGGAAGTTTTTGTTTTTCAAGTTAATTTGAAAGTTGACAATCTATGTTAGGCATTGGTTGTAGCATATCTTTGGTTCTTGAATGTTGGCTGCTTAGCTTACTTCACTTCACTTTTTTTTGTTAGTCAGTGTAAATAATGTCCCCCTAAGTTTAGCAGAGGGCTATACTTTTGGTTTTTGCTCACATGTACAGAAATTACAGCACTCCCTTTGTGCTGTTTTTCTAATACAATTTTTACCAAGAAGAAGATGTCTATATAAGTTTGCATGTAATCATTTGATGGACCAACTCCCAGAAAGTTTTGCACTTAACCTTCAATGGGTCTAATTGCAAACACCCATCTGAAATTCTACTTTGTCATAGAAGTTTTTATCAGAAACTACAAGAAAAAAGAGGCCCAAGAGTATATCAATTGTATTGGCACTAGGGGATTTCTCAGCTATCAAAGAAAAATATCTTATCTAATGTGGTTAAATATAATTTTGCAACAAAAAAGAATAGATCCATCATCACTAATTCACAATGATGTCAAATGGATCTATAAATAATAACACTGTAATATGAATGCCCAGAAATGTGGTTTCTTTCTTTGATATCCGCTGTGTTGATCCTTACCATTGTTTCATTGTCACTCTTTATTGGCTACTGAGGAATTGAATATGGTTGTGTTCTTGTTCACACCGGGATTGCAGCAGTTGACTCCCGAATAATCTCATACAGGCATACCACGTTCTCTACAGCTAACAGAACGATGATGCACCATTCTAGTAGATCCGACTTTCTGTTTTGAAGAACTTCCTGAAGAAAATGAATGTTATGCTGCAACAAGGAAAATTTCGTTCAGCAGTCTCATTTAGAGCGAAGTCATTTGAAACAATTTGTTCTACCTAACATTAAGAAACGACAGAAATATAAGAGGAGATCAATACCTCGACAAACTTCAGTTTGAAGTTGAGGTTCCCAAAACGTTGTGAAACCTCGTATTCCTCCCGAAGGTACTCGAGTATCTGAGCATATTTTGCATCTCTCCAAGCAATTTCAGATCTTAACAATGAGTTGCAAAACAAGGTAAGATACTTAGAAAGATCATCAGTGACAACAACCTCACTACACCAACTCAACATTTAAAAGTAAAGGGTAGCTCTACCATCTTATACTACACAAATTTCTGAAATGTGAACATTTGGTTACTCTAAAAGTACATCAAGGAATACAAGAACTTATGTACAAGAAAAAAAGAAATTCAAAAGCTGAAGCTTGAAGGCACTTAACCCCTTAATTTCTATTTCCAACGCCCTAGGAGCCACTTCCACTCGTTTCCCTTCACTAACCATAGGAATATGTAAACGCTGACCTTGTATTCAAATGTAATCCCATCCAAAAAAAAACTACAAAGACAATCAAATGTGACGCAGTAGTTGATTTTGGAAAGAAAACCAAACACAGTTACTCTTTCACGTTAAGTATGTGTTAAAGTGTGACCATCTCATCTAAAAGCTTAAGTTGTTAGAGAGAGCATACTTTTATTTAGACATAATTATATTCTCAACACACACCCTTACGTGCGAGCCTGGTTTTTTTCAATGGGTTAAGCACATGGAGATCCTTTCTTTTTTTTTTGGTACTGGGTGGAAATGAGATTCGATTACAGGACCTCGGTTTGCTCTTGTACCGTGTTAAAAGTTTGACCATCTACTTAAGGTGTTAGAGAGAGCATACTTTTATTTAGTTATAATTATATTCTTAACAGTATGTGTAGTATATGAATTATTGTCCACTAATTAACTGTTCTTCATTTCCTTTGCATAAATATATAGTTGTCCATATAAATAGGAAAAAGAAACATAACTTTAACTTGGATAACCTTTTTGTCCAATGGATCAATGCTAGTGGCCAATAATTTGAAAAAAGGAGCTAGTTTGGATTATTCCACTAGCAGAAGGATATGTCTGGTAATAAACCAAAAGTTTAGGAGCCAAGATACAGTTACCCTAACAGTACCTCCAACTGACTGGAACTGGGGTACACAGTACTGAGAGTCGGGAGCATCAGATCAAGGAATTATGAAATGAAAACTATTTAAGTCTGGAAGGTCTAATGAAGCCGAGAAAGTTAAGAGGTTTAAACAATGACATCCCAAAATTTAGTGGCTCCTGCTAAAAAAGGACTTCTGCTATCTATATCCTCTAAAAAAGTCTTCCAACTTTTTTGGGAAATTTGTCCGTCAAACAAGCACATTAAACCATAAAAAAGGACCCTAAAAAGCTAGGAAGCTAGTTCATGCAAAACTGGGTTGGAAACCCCATCGCAATTGTGAAATTTTGCAAATAATCCAGAATCCCCAAAAGGCAAGTTTGGCTTCTTCTTGTGGAAGTCTTTGAGAGACCCAAAAACATATCTGAGATTGCAAATATGCCCGAACATGAATTTTCCTAAAGGTTGAGACATTGAGTGCATACAAGCTTGTGTATACACGGATTACCACACACAGAATCCCAATGCAAATGAAAGTTAAGAAATTGTAGCCAAAAATAAGCTTTAAGAGAATTTATTCAGCACATGTAAGAATCAGGACCATGTTCAGATAGTTCACCGCCAGAATACAGGTTTGACGGCAGATTTTGTGTAAATGATGACAAGTCTAAACCCATGGAGACATGACAGTCTATTATTTATCCTTTTATATCTAAACAAGATATGGCAAAAGAGGTTTAACATGTTTGGCTAACCGCAAGAACGAAAATGTGGAGCAGTACTTAACCATCAGGAATAGAGAAAGCACACAAAGGCATTACTAAAGCATTACCTTTCAAAGATACCTACTTTCAAAATTACATCAGCTATATTTGAATTAGCCTTGCCCACAAGTTGAAACAATTTCTTCCTGTTCATTGTGAAAGTGCCCGTTTTCTCCATTTCACGATTTATCCCAGCAAACTCTTCAACCATACCATCAACCTACAAGCAGGATAGAATCCAATTTCACTGAAGTTAGATTTACTAGCCAATAGCTTTCTACATTACAATTCTGAGCTGTGTTTTTTATTGAAGCATGCTTCTCAGCTTTTCCAGATGGAGACAGTCAGAGCTGTATGATTTCAAACAGTTACCGTTAGCCGGTTCAATCATAAACAAGTTCCAGAATATCTACCTGTGATACAAAGTAATCAAGGGCAATACTTTGGCCAAGCACACTGCTAATTATACGAATACTATCTGTGTCCAAATTTTTCAGAACTATGTGATCTGCACCTCCCTGCATATCCTCAACCATCAATGGCTTCTCTTTTACAGCATAATCTGATAGAAAGTAAAGAGACCTTCATATTAGAGAAAAATAGTAGACAGTAGAAAGAATGTTCAAAAGAGCAGATTAAAATTGTGTGGTAAAGATGCAGCATTTGGCATGTATATCTGTATTAAGTGAAAATAAATGACAGAATATTTATACAACATCTTGGCTTAGGCACTGCACGAAATACCACTTAAAAAACATTTGGTTTTCATTCTCTTCAGTCCAAGCTAGCTCACAGTATCACATAATCGACCTTAATTAGCTGGCCAAAATTGTGTGTTGCTAAACCAACCATTTTTATCTTAGTCTAAGACATAGCAAGCAAATCAAGATCTAATTAGTCAACTCAAAACTTTTCCAATTTTTCTTTTTTCCCACTTATTCCTACATATGGAGAGGAAGGTACAAGGATTCTTAACAAGTGCAATAAGGGGTGCTACCTTCCTTTATATATTATGATAGTTCATAAAAAGTGATATCTACTTCTCTCAGACAACAATTGCAGACATCAGAAAAATGAGGTTGTGCCATTTCACATAAAAAAAACCAACCATCTTTTTTCATCTCACGAAGCAACCCAGATGCATATCTTCTAACAATTTGCAAGTAGTACTCAGCTTCATCGTCCTCCACATTGAACAGGACAACTGAACCATACTGGAATACAACCATACAACTGCAACCATTTGTGTTTTCTCCAAATCTAAGGGCCTGAAAACAAAGGTTACACTATGATAAAAGGCCCAGTGAACTGATAATCCATTCAGGCACAAGAGTTTCATATATGATGCCGCATTACTCTAAATAAATGGTGCCATCATGCCAATGCCAAATTAAAATCACAAACAAAAAACAGGACAAAAGACAGAAAAAGTATAATCCTCTCCATTATTAATTACATGCATAGAAATGGCTACAGCAGAGAAACTTAAAGAAGTATTACGCCAAAGACAACTGATGGTTTAACAATAACGAAGACAGCAAACTGTAATACTTTTTCTAGAAAAGGAAAAATAAGAGGTTAAAGAGATATTAAGCTCAACTGGCCAACCAAAAGCATAGAACGGGTTAACATAGACTAAATATGCAAATCATTAGCCTTCATTTTTATCAATTCAAATGAACAAGAAAAAGATCAACCAAAACATTTGATGAAGATGGCCACCTTCTATTTTATGTGTTGTAGTAGCCGTGATTGCATAACCATTCAGCGAAAGGTTGAGTTGCACCTAAACACACACAATTTTTCAAACTCGCCTAATGGTCTTAATAAGTTCAGTCAGCTAAGTCAGGCCTGCTGACTGAAGTGCCCCCTGAGCTAATTGTCACCTATAAGTTAAGTTGCGGATACAATAGGCATTGCTCTTAATTTGGAATCAAATAATGTTGGTGTTGTATTAATGGGCGATGGTTCGTTGATACAAGAAGGAAGTTCTGTAAAAGCAATGGGAAGAATTGCTCAGATACTTGTGAATGAGGCTTATTTGGGTCGTGTTGTAAATGCCCTAGCGAAACCTATTGATGGTAGAGGAGAAATTTCAGCTTCTGAATTTCGATTAATTGAATCTGCCGTCTCGGGTATTATTTCGCGTCATTCCGTATATAAGCCTCTTCAAACAAGCCTTATTGCCATTGATTCGATGATCCCTATAGGATGTGGTCAACGAGAACTAAATATTGGGGACGGACATACCAGTCAACATGACGTGGGTGCAGGATCCGTACCGGATCTAGTCAACCGATTTTGGGTACTTTGACCAAAATCGATGGAGAAATGCAGGAAAAATCAAACCAAAAGCTAAAGTGAAAATGAAGAAAATGGAATACTGTGTATATACAAATATTTATGTCAGTCCTTTTACTTTTATCTCCGATTGTGATTCTCCTCTTGATCAATATTTTCTCTTCAAAATACCTTGTAAGTTCTCCATATAACGTCTCATAATTTAGACATATTTTTGTAACTCTAGTTTTAGATATTTGAATTATTTTTAACCGAATCCCGGCACCCGTATCCGGGTCTGAATCTGTATCCCCGAATCTTAGAATTTAGCTCATGAAGGATCCCACCTCTAGATCTGCACCCGTATGGGACACCCGCACCCGAGTCCGAGCAACTTGGCCCTACAACAGGCTCACTAACTCTATTTGGGGCGTGGAGTACCTAGGATTCCTCTGCAAGCAGCAGTTTGGCACACCCCTACTATATAAAGTCATTGCCTTGACTCACTAAAGCTACAGCCTACAAGGCACGCACACATAAGCAGCATTTGGTTTATGTTATATAACACCTCTACAAGCTGCAACAACAACAACAACATACCTAGTGTATTCCCACAAAGTGGGGTCTGAAGAGGATACAGCGTACGCAAGCCTTACCTCTACTTTAGAGGAAGCTGTTTCCGATAAACCCTAGTCTCAAGAGGAAAAAACAGTCCAAAAAAAAGACATAATAGAAGTACAAGAAACAACTGATAGTAACAAAAACAACAGCTAGTAACAAAACAATACTACAACAAAAAATACAGTCGAATGACAGGAAATAACAAATAGTAACAGAAATCGAAGGACAAAGTACTACAAGAGTAGTATTAAGACTACTAGTATGGACAAACAACAAGGCAAAGCACTTCTACCTACTAATGTTCTACCCTAATTTGTGTCATCGACAACTTCCTATCTAAATTATGTCCTCGGTAAGCTGAAATTGCATCATGTCTTATCTTTTTTCGAGAATGAACTGCATCATATCTTATCTAATCACCTCTCCCAAATACTTCTTCGGCTATGTCTACCTCTCCTGAAACCATCCATAGCCAACCCCTCACACCTCCGCATTGGGGCATCCGTGCCTCTCATCTACACATGCCCGAACCATCTCAGCCTCGATTCCCGCATCTTGCTCTATCGAGGCAACTCCTACCTTGTCCCAGATATCTTCATTCCTAATCTCTCCTAGTATGCCCACACATCCATCGCAACATCTTCATCTCCGCAACTTTCATCTTCTGAACGTGGGAGTTCTTGACTAGCCAATACTCTGCTCCATACAACATAGTCGGTCTAACAATCTCTATAGAACTTACCTTTAAGCTTTGGTGGCACCTTCTTATCACATAAGACGCCGAATGCAAGCCTCCATTTCGTCACATCCTTATCGATCTCCTCAATTCCTTGGATAATAGACCCTAAATACTTCAAACTTCCTTTCTTTTGGATGACCAGTGTATCAAGCCTCACTTCCATGTCAGCCTCAAGTGTTACTCCACAAGCTGTAAATACCAAAAAAAAAAAAAGGGTTTCTACAATATCCACTGTTTGAAGGTATCTAGATAAGTTGTATGGCTTTCTGCTTTTATTTTCTGCTTCAAATGAGCAGCAGAATGAAGAAGAATTAGGATATGAGCACAGTCTCTGGAATCTCAGTGCAATTTAAGGGTAGTGGATAGTTAGCATTTGTTTGTTACTGTGTGAAAACATAACCCGTGTTTATCATTGAGGAAACATTTTCAGGAAAGTATAAATTAGATGAAAAGAAAACACTTTTCTTTTAAATATGAATGTAACCTTGGTTGTATTTGAAGTTTGAAAAAATTCCAACTGTTTCTTGTTATGTACTTGGACTGAATGGTTCTCCTCTTAAGAATCGTCTATTGATGTTAGTATATCCTACTTCTATCATGATTGGCATATGGAATTTGCTTCTCAAATTCAAGACTAAACAGATGTTTTCTCTAATATAAGTTGAAAAGCGAATCAGAGATTGATGAATACGATTAATCTATATCATGATAATCCAACTGACAAGGCTCTTTTTTTTTATTATGAAGACTGACAAGGCTTTTTATTATCCATAAATGCAATAGGATCCTACCAAAATACATCATTACAGTAACATAACTATTTCTTGAAACTATACATGTGCACGTGTAATACATATGGGTTTGAAACAATCTTGAAAGATATACTTCTAATCATAGAGACATGAATTCATTAAATCAGGCAATAACAACAAAATCACATGGCGTATATAATTTCCTCTTACAGTATTTGTTGGTAGAAGATTGAAAAATCTGAGGGCAATGTGATTGGGTGAACGGGAGGATGACGGAAGAACATCTCTTGAATTTTCAGCTTGCATGCGCTTCAAATCAATACTGCCAAAATGATGAATCTGATAAAGCATGAAATAAAGAAGAAACGGCATTGATAGAAAATAGTGAAAGAAGTAGTGCATCCCAAATCACAAAATATACAGAACGATGCCATCTTTTAGCGACCAAGTAACAGCACAGCAGAAAATTCTCAGTAATTTACTGTAACAGAATTTTAGCATCCAACCCAAATATCTAAGGCAAATTGAGGGAGTGTCCAGATATCTTTATAAATTTTTTGGGCCGCTTTTATACCCTGTGGGATACTATATAGTTCAACACCCTCGTGCACTAAAAGCTAAATTCCCTTATCCATTTTGAATATGACTTAATNCTGTTAGAGTAGGTACATTTTTATATATTTCTATTAGTTCTACAACACACCCCACCACTTGCAGGCTTGATCCCGTTATTAGGCAAGTACGTGGAATTTTTTTTGTTAGGTGACGATTAGACTCTGATCCAAGACTCATCTGTTTGTTTTGATACAGTGTAAAAGGATCTGAGCATCTAACTCAAAATCTTAATAAAATAGATTGAGCAGTCTAAGCTCTTCCCAACCTTTTTGGTGCCGATTTATGCCTGATGTGGGACAATATACAATTCAGCATCTAGAATCGGAACATACAAATACTCGTTGTTGCAGAACCACCAAATACACAAAGTGCAACATGAAACTTAGAACGATAGATCGTGAGTGGATATGCCATCTAATCTGTACATCTATTTATGGGAAACAAAAACTTCTTGCAATTATTTAAGGATATACCTACCTTTGAATTTTGCCCCTATTTTACAAGGTGAGATAATTTTATTAAAACAAAAAGGAAGAATTACAATGCCTTCACTATAGCCTTAGAGAGTCCAAAAAGTCCAAAAATTGTATAGTACTATCTAACATATCAAAAGAAATGCTCTGGCTTCGGTAGTGGACTGGCAATAATATTTTCTCAGAGGTTAACTGATAAACCAAATCAGATCTTAAGTCTTTTGTCCAATGCACAGTAGTACTTCCCCACGTGAAAAATGTTGTATGCACCCTATCGATAAATGGAAAAAGCATCGCATATTCACATGTGACTAAGTCACTAAGGACACCAACTATTATCAAGTGGCCCTTTGCAGTCATTTGTAAAGCAGGAACACCAATGCAATTAAGCCAGCAAGCCTTAAGCTTGAACACCCCATTCCAAGCAGAGGGGGATCCAAAATTCAAACTTTATGGTTTCGGATTCAAAACTACCAAAACCATCTAATTTACTATATTCAAAATGTATTATTTGTACTTATTCCGTTGTTACACATATACATAGTCTAAATCTAAGCTATTAGCTTATTCACTAGATCCGCCTATGATTCCAAGGCCATAATTATAGAGCTCCAATCACACAATTACTCTACCACTACCTGAAATCTTTACTAAGTAGACCGAAACAGCAAATCACAAAAAAAAAAAAAGGTTTCTTGATTCATTCGCCAATAACAAACACC
>JACEIK010000426.1:332447-343757 GCA_018107945.1 Datura stramonium | reverse complement strand
GGTGGGATTGATCTAGATTTGGCAACAATACGAGCTACAAAGTTAGCAGCTCTCCATCTCCCCATGAACCGGGTCTGCTTCTTCTGGACACGATGTGTTTCTGAAATTTCAATGAAGTCCCGCGGTGCTAAAACCAAATACTGGTCGGCCGAAAAGCAGAGAAAATGACAAAAATAGTCCCTTATGTTCCAAAATAGGTTAGAATAGTCCCTAAAAATATACAAATGACCAATTTTAATCATTTGAGTTTACTGAAAATTAGTATTGCTATTATACATAAAATATTTAACAATTTATGTTTGTTAGATTTAATAAAAATAATGACAAACGATTTAACCTCAAGCAATAAAAAGTCCCCTTAAATTCTAAATAACTCAACACAAAAAGTTGTATTAGACATCAAAAAATAATAATAGAAATTACGTTTCAAAAGCTATATCAGATTCTAATAATAAATTTAAAAAATAAAATTATAAAACTTGTATGTTTAACTCTAAATGTGATTTCCAACTATTTTTATTTATTTATTGTTCATGTCAAATCTAATAAAGAATTTGATAAATATTTGATGGAGATTAAAAGTGTTCGTTTTAACAAACTTAAAGAATCACGAAATTCTCATATTTAATTACAATTATAAAATAACCTCTAAAAATATATTAATAATAACAAACTCCTACTAAACATAATAAAGTGTTGAAATTTAAAGGGAGATATGAATTTTTATTTTTTTATTAAATAATACTTTAAGAGTAAATTTTTCCAATATCCAAAGAAAATAAACGAGCTATAAAGAAAGTGTATGATAATCCAATATAATTGGAGATTATTGTCTAAACTTTGAAAATCCCAATATAAAAAATGTCTCATTTTGCTACTTTGCTTAGTCACATTTAGATCATATAGTTTCATTTTTTAAGTGAATAGTAAGGCCGTTTGGTTGGTAGGATGAGATAGGTAAGGATATTTGGACTAATAAAATTAGTTGTACTATTTTTTATGTGGGATAAGCTATTCATCATTTTAATATAAATGATGAGATAAAATAATTTCGAGACTAATTAATACTCATAATCGAACGTGAAATAAATAATCCCGTATTTTATTATGAAATTATTATCTTAGACCTTATCCCACCAACCAAATGAAAGGCTCATTCGATTGGTAAACAAGTTATCCCGAAATTAATAATTTTGAAATAAGTTATTTCGGGATTGTTATCTCACCCTTATAATTCCGAGATAACTAGTTTCAGAATAAGTTATTTCCGAATTTTATCCCAACCAAACATGAAATAAATTCATCTTAAAATTAATTTCAAAACTGATTATCTCTTATCTCTTATACCAAACGCATTCTAACGGTGTTAATTTGACTGTTCTCTTTTTTTTTCCACTTTGTTGTAACTAAAGGAAAAACCTAATTTTTTTTAATTTCTTTTTATTACTTTGTGGTGTTAGACGCAAAGTTGGAAACCTTATTTCATTACTTTTCCTCTTGGGAATTGGACTCAATTTCGAAAACCTTAAATCTATTACTCCTAAACCTTTTGGCCTTAATTGATTTTGTGTCAGATCTAATTATCAAAATCCGACCTTTCAAGAAATTTGCATCGATCCTATCAACTTCCAAATCCCAACAATGTTAAAATATTTTCAGTTTACGAGTTCTGAATTCTAAAAAATAGAATAATTTTGATCTAGCTCCGCCCCGCACCCCATGTTGACCATGGGGACAACAACAGGTGACATGTTGCCTGATTGTATCATTCACATTTTACTGTCTCATCTTGGTTATAAAGAAGCAGCCCGGATGAGTATTCTCTCCAAGACATGGCTACGAGCCTGGTTGACACATCCCAATTTGGAATTCAGAGTTTATGATTTCAAATGTGTAAAAATAGTGGATGGAATCTTGGAAAGGTACAGGGTCGGAGAAATCCCTATAGAAAAGTTTAATTTCACTATTTCTGCAACTTTACTTGAAGGTCTTTTCATGATTGATAAGTGGCTTGGCGTCGCGCTTCAGAATGGTGTGAAATATGTTGAATTTGGATGTACTGACTTTTTGCCTAGTACATTATTATACCCCTTGCCTGTTTTCACTATCTTGGCAGCAAAATCTTTAAGAAAATTGGTTCTCAAGGATTGTAATCTCATGCAGCTTCCATTATGTAATAGTATTGTGGCCAATTACTGCAATTCTTTGAGAGAGCTTTGTCTTTTAGGTGTCCTTTTAGACGACAGCATGCTTCAGACTCTGCTAATTTCTTGTCCCATGATTGTTTCTTTCACCATTAAGCATTGTATTGGGTTAGAAAAGATTGAGTTGCGGAATCTTCAAAAGATCAAGATGGTTTCTGTTCATATGGATAAAGAACCGCCTGTGGAAATTCAAGCACCAACTCTTGAACAGTTCTTTTACTGTGGTCTAGCGGAACAGACCCTTAAGTTGGAAATGGGTGCGTGTCAGAATCTGAAATCTTTAAAGCTATCATGTGTGAAGGTATCTGATGGATTTCTCGAGCACCTTACTTCTGGATGTCAATTCCTTGAGAGTTTGATGTTGGATAACATCTTTAGTAAAGAGTTAAAAAAGTTCAAAGTTTGCAGAAGCCAATCTCTTAAGAAATTGGAGATTCGTGGTTGTAATGGTGTAGCAGTGATAGAGGCTCCGAATTTGGAATCACTTGAGTATGTTGGCTACCAAATTCCTGTGCTGAAAACTGCGAAAACATTTGGCCCATTGAAGCACTCGCGAATGGAATTGTATCGCCTCAGCAATTTAAATGCCTTATGGTTCTGTAAATTGAGGAAGTTTCTGTTCAACTCGAATTCTCTGTCTCACATTACCCTTCATTTTCCCAACTCCATTAAAATCGACATGGAAAATTGGGATCCTTACCGTGGAATATTTGCTATCCCTCAAGTTGACGTGTTAAACGTGCATTTAGCTTGGCCATTGAAGTGCCAGATTTTTGTGGATGTTTTACTATGGAGTTGTCATCCCAGGAGACTCAACTTATTCTCGACTGTGCAAATCATTACATGTTTCAGGAATCATTTAATGCGTGTGAACTGTTCAAGTCCTTGTACTTCTCAAGGAAGCAAGCCTTGGCAATGTCAGTTAAAAGATGCTCGAGTCCTTGAATTTTATGGACAAGACTTGAGCCAGAAGCCTGTGGAACATAACGAGAGGAGCAGAATTTGTTTTTCGTTAGATTGGAAGTAGTTTCTCTCTATCGCAAAGTGAATGAACTTATTCTTTAGTAAAGTTTACTACTTAATATGTTCAGCAGATGACTTGATCCACTGTGTTTGGTGCTTTTCTATTATAATTTCACCTTGTGGTCTCAAATTATGTCTACTGCAGTAGAAGAAAATGATATTTGCTGCATCTGGTTCAGTTTTACACTTCTCATTCCTATGCAATCTTTTCGTAGTTGATAGGAATATTTGAGCACTTTCTTTTTTCCATGTCGCGACAACTATTTGTTTTTCCAACTGTTGTACGTAATATCTTCTGTTGTTCTGTTGAAATAGAGAGAACAGGTTGTGGAAGGCGTAAACGAGGGCTAACTTCCCATCTCCTCTTGTAAATTCCTAGGTACTTTTGTGATCTCATTGGCCTGAGAATTTTGTAGTACAAAATTGTTTGAAAGTTCTGTCATTCCTCTCTACCACAGTAGGCATTACCTCCTACATATACTGAAAGCAAGCCTCAGCAACAAATGGACCTCTCTGGACAGGTTCCACTGCCCATCAGTACACCAGTTTCATGCCTAAATGAGTTTACTGTACTGTACCATCACCGGTTTCCTTTAGACGACTTTTAAATACTTCGTCTGTTTCAATTTGTTTGTCCGACTTTGAATTGGCATGGAGTTTAAGAAAATAAAGAAAAACTTCTGAATCTTGTGGTCTTAAATTAAAGATATGTGGAATGTACCAAAAATGTCCTTTAAACTTGTGGTCTTAAACATGCCACGTGGAAAGTCAGAATTAAAGAGTTGCTTAAAAAATAAAAAGGAAAAAGACATTCTTTTTTAGATGGACTAAAAAGGAAAGTAAGACAAACAAATTGAAACGGAGATAGTAACATTCTAGACCGTGGAGTGTTCTAGAAAAACAAATCCCCACTCCCTATACTATGAATTCGCATTCATGCAAATTTTTTTAACTTCTTACTGCTGGAAGTTAAAAATATTCAAAAGTTGTATTGATTTAATTTGGAATGATGTGTAGAACTACGAACTACTTAAAGAGGTGATTACACTGATTGCAAAGAGCTTTACTCCTTTTCTTTTCTTTTTTGGAAATTGGTAAATATTGTATTCCTCAGCATTGAGGCATGCTGCAACCTTCAAAAAGCAAGGTAGCAACAAGCTAAGACAAAAAGTAATTACAGAGATCCTAATAGGTCTACTAACCGTTCAGCATTCTCTATATACGATTTTCTTTACACCAGAAGTAGAAAATTGCAATGCAGCTCCCTTTGATTTTCAGTATGCTGTTGAATCTGTCTTCAAAGCTTCTGCCATTCCTCTCCCTCCAGATAGTCCACCAGATGCAGTGTGGAATTATTCTCCACCACTTCTGATCCAACAGCTTAACAGGTCTGCTGTGTGCTCTGGCATTGACCATTTGATCTCTGTTAGTCTGAGGAATAGAGTCCCTTTTAGTCAGAATACAAACATCTAAGAGCTGCCTTGTCGTCTTCCCACCACTTAGTTCTCACTAGTCTGTTCCCATGCTTCAGAATGTACTTTTCCATGATTGTTTCTGTCGAATTTTGCTTTGCAACTCCTATTTTATTTCATGGCAGGAAATAGGCTGTGAGTTCACTCCCTGGCTTCTGACTTAAAAATGTTACACCTCATTCAAAGAAGCATCTTCATTTCATTTTGCATAGCAGATGCACTTCACTTCAACTTATAGCTAACATTCAAACCTTTTGTAAAATGAAGCTTAACACAGCTCTGCAAGTTTTTCTTGTTCTTTCTGCTGTATATGACAGTAAAAGACAGGAAATGATGAAATTGCATCAAGTTAATAGCAAAGCTGCCCGATATGCTAATTGAACCAGTTCTGATCCTTGATAAGAAGCACTTGAACTATTCCCGTTTTAATTCTTCGTCATCTTAGGGCCTCGAGGTTGAGTATGACAACCACTTGCACTTTACGAAGTAGCTAAACTTCAACAGCTTTTATCACAGTGGTAGAAACAAAGATATCTTATTTCCAAGACTAACCTTTCAGCCACAAAATTTGCAGAACCATTTTACTAAATAAATGATTTTGAGTTGCAACACGACAAAATGAATGAGAAAAAGGCAAAGAGAATAGGAATTACATCTTCTCACTTAAATCCAATATTGTCTACTTAGGTTCAAGACCAGAAGAAACAGTGAGTAACTGTACCTGCAAACTTAATTTCTGTTAGCCCTCACCTGTATCATTCTAGATAAGCTCAGCTTCCACTTATCATTTTGTGTGTAACCTATCCCATTAGCCATTTCGGAGAAAAGATTTGATTTTTTTAGATCTGTTTTTTATTCAAGATGAAGTTTTTTTTTTGGTAACAACCATGAATATTACCATTGATAAAGAAGAGAATAACAAACTAAGGGCACCAAGTTCCAAAACCACCTTCTAGGAAGAATGTATTGTGAAAGACCAGGCCCCAATCAGACTAATTACACAATAAAAGCTGCAAAATATCTCCACCACTACGCAACTTCTTAAGACATTTTCAGTGTACTAATTCTCATCTGTGTTACTACTAGCTCACTATTTACAAGTTCTCCTCGATATAATTTCCGGTTCCTAGCTTTCCAGGTGTGGTAAATCATGGCACTCCAAATAGCTGCTAACACCTCCTCTTAAATTGAGGCAAGTGCTTCCCTTTAAGTTGTACTTAACAAACACAAATGTAGACAAAAACTGTTTAGCAGAAAATGGGAAGTTGTCTTCTTGGACAAAGCAAATACTCCAACATTTAAGTACAAATAGGACAAAGATATTTGTATTTATATATATCAAGTGGGAGTTGATAAAAATGACAGTATTCTGAAATCAAAATCTAAGCTTGGGACGAGGAAACTGCACATATCAACAAAGGGAAAAAAACAATAGCAAGGACAAGATTACGCAGTAAAAGGAATCATAGCTTTGTCTTGTAATGACAAGTCTGGTTGACGAGCTTCCTGTTAAGAACATCAACGAACAAATCACAGGTAGAGGTAGACTTCACGTGAATCTTGAATAGAACACGGACTACCCCAGACAATTTGACGTAAGTGGTGAGGGGTAACGCACCGGACATGACATCGGAATACAAACCGGAGCCGGAAAGCAATCGGTCGACCATTACGGTAAGGGTAATATTCATCGGACGCGTTTCACGGGGGCCAATTTCTCCGGCCGGAAGAGGGGCATCTCCGATTTCTTTGCCCTTGTACTGTAGGATAGCAGAGGTTGAGTCGTATTTGAACCCAACCCTGTTGGGATTTCGGACAGAGAGATCTGCCTGAACGGTGACATTGAGGAGAACTTGGAGTCTGGCGATGTCGAAGGACACATCCAAATCCCGGAGGGAAACGGAGTTCACGGTGGTGACAGGCTTTCTGGCTTTGAAAACGGTTAAACCTAATATGAGGAAAATAAGCCCCAGAAGGACAAGGACAGCCAGGCAAATGAAACAACAGTTTCTTGCTCGTCTATTCTTGGAGGATCTGTAATTTGGAGGTGCCATACCAGAGGATTTGTTCCCTTGCTTTGATTCCACTTCCATTTCTGAGAATCAAGATGCCGAATTGATGATACCCCACGCTAAGTAAAAGTGAAATTAAATGCAGGATGGCAACCAATTTCCCTTAACTACTAACTACTCTCCTCTGTGTATGGCCTTCGGGGCTGAGTTGTCAATGATGACGAAGACAGATCCTACAAGAACTACAAGTGTGAGATATGATATAATAGTCTAAGATGAAGTAAAAGAGGAGACAAATTGTGAAAGGGATGGTGTCATATGCCTAAATTGTATACAAAGGCATATGACACAGTCGATTAGTCGATTAGTCGAGGTTAGCAACAAATGACATGTATAATGGTCATAAGCAATGTATGAGGGAATTATGGATATAGACAATAAGGCTTCTTTTTCTCCTCTTCTGATAAACTCTTTCTCTTACTTCTATGTTGAACTGTTCAAAAGTTATTATATTCGGTTAACTCCTTAAGTCTTCGAAATAGACTCATTAAGCACGTTCTATTTGGTGTCAGAATCAGGTTTAGAACTACAAAATCAATCAGGAGTTGAGGCGTGATGTGGATAATTTGCTGGATCAGATGCAAATATGGGAGTGACGGTAGCGGAAATTCATTAATTGAGAATGGAAATGAACCATAATAGAGCTCTGATGGAAGGAAATGTTCATGAAAATGGCCGTGTGCATGGGAATGGAGGAGGAAATCATAACCTCGTGAACACTCGTTATTCGCGGGTGGAATTTTCTAGGTTTACCTGCAAGGACTTGAGGGGTTGAATTTATAGGTGTGAACAATTCTTCAAGATTGATGAAACACCAGAAGAATTAAAAGTGAAATTGGCGGCGATTAATATGGAAGGAAGAGCCTTTCAATGACACAAGCTACGTTGAAATCCAGGTTGGGTCGAGGGCTCCCAAATTGGGGAGATTATCTGCGAGTCTTGAACATTAAATTTAGTCATACCTTGAAGGATGATCCCATTGTTGGACTAATAGGTTTGAGACGGAAAAAAGGTGTTTAAGAATTCCTAGATAAATTTGATGAACTGTTGAATCAAGTGGAGTTAACAAAAGAATATTCCATTAGTTGCTTTTTGAATGGATTGAAGCCCGAAAGAAGTTCAAATTAGAATGTTGGCTCCATGAACCTTGATTAGAGCTTACAACTTGGCCAAGTTAGTTGAGCAACCACTGAAGTTGTAAAATCAATTCTTTATCAAGAACTCCAAGGCATTATTGCCTACTCCATGTACTACTTGGAACCCAAATTATAGGAATCAATATTAGGTAGAAAGTAGTAAGGGTTTTAGTAGGAGAAGATCCTCCAATTACATCAGTTTTAATGGCAGAGGTGTACCACCTATATCTAAGAAGTTGTCCACGACAGAAATGGATGCAAAACGAGCTCAGGGTTATGCTTTTGGTGTGATGAGAAATACACCTTTAATCACAAATATAAAAAGAAGATACAATCATATATCCAGAAGTAGAAGATGAGATGGAAGATATGGCGGAAGAGGGTGAAGAAAAACGGGTAAGGGTGGCTAAGGAAGAAGAGAACATGGAGGAGTCTGAATTGAGTCTTCAAATCTATGTCCATGCTTTGGATGGGACAGAGAAATATACGACCATGAGCATAAAAGGGTCTGTAAAAGGAAAAATTGTTCATGTACTATTTGATTCTGGATTAACACACAATTTTTTCAATGTCAACATTGCCAAGAAATTGGGCATGTAGATTAATGTCATCCATGCTTTCTCAACGGTTATGGCCAAAGGGAGCAAAGTACATAACAAGTTTATGACTCAGCAAGTGAAGTGAAGGATGTAGGGGGATAGATTTTATGCCTAATGTATAGGTGATTCCCTTGGAAGGAGTGCATGTAATGCTAGGGATTCAATGGCTCATCATTTTGGGGGATATCAAATGGAATTTCAAGCAGTTAAAAATGGAGTTCTAGATTCAAGGGAAGAAGATTTCACTAAGAGGAAGTCCATCTGGTTTATCCAAGATGGTGAGTATCAAAAAATGCAAAGGTTATTGGGCAAACCTACTCAATTGAGCATGATGTTTGTAATCTTTGTTCACTCTTAACAATAGTATTTGCATCCCTCAACCTTCAGCAAGTAGAAGCTCTTACGGACTTGCAAACATTTTTAGATTAATACTCTTCCTTTTGATGTCCCTACAGGACCGCCCCTTAGAAGAGCTCATGATCACAATATTTTATTGAAGGATGGTGTTCCACCTATGAATGTTACACCTTGCAGGTGTACCACAGTCAGAAGGATGAGGTTAAAAAGATGATTGAAGAGATGTTGAGTACAAGGGTTATCAAACCAAGTGTAAGTCATTTTCCCTTTCTTATAGTCATGATTCAAAAGAAGGATGAATATTTGAGATTATGCATTGATTGTTGATAACTAAAATAGTCACAGGATTAATGACATATTTCATGTCCCTGTGATAGAGGAACTTATGGATAAATTAAGAGGTTTTAGATACTTTTCTAAGTTGGATCTTAGAGCAGGATATCATCAAATTAAGATGGTTGAGGGAGGTATTGAGAAGACACTATTTAAATCTCACAATGGTCACTATGAGTTTGTAGTTATGCTATTTGGACTGACAAATGCACCTTCTATTTTTCAGAGTTCAATGAATGCTACTTTCCAGCCTTATGTAAGGAAGTTTATACTTGTGTTTTTTGAGATACATTAGTCTATATTCCTTATTGGCCTTCTCACTTATTACACTTGAATAAGCTTTTAAGGTGTTTAGGCATCACACTTTAGCTGTCAAACTTAGCAAGCGTTCCTTTGACAAAACAGAGGTGGACTATTTGGGTTATATTTGTAACACCCCGGATAATTTGAATGATAAATCCATACCTTTGAGGTCGGACTAAGAGTACCTAATAGGCTAAGAAGGAAGTGTTATGAGGTATTTGAATCACTCTATGGTCGTATTTAAGATTGGACGCCGATCAAGTTGTATAACAAAATTTGGCAAATATTATCGCAAAATTGTCCTTCTTGAGATTCTTTGAAATTTAGGTCAAATGCATCGAAGTTTTTATCCCAATCTATAAGGATTTAGGGGGTGTACGACCTATCAAATGAAAGGTCTATGAATCTAATTTTCAGCGCATCAAACCGTTCACCAATCCGACTTTAGAGTAGAGAGATATTTGCATTTTAGCGAGACTACACAAGTAGGCACGTCACAAAAGGGTTGAGGCGGTGGAGGACTATTTAAGTCCCTTTGTTCAGTGGTCCTTCATCCAAATTCATTTCTAGCAAGTTTCTTCATGGTAAACCCCTCTCAAACTCTTCCTTAAGTGTTCTTATGTCACGACCCAAGCGTAGACCCAGATCGTAGACACGGGACAAGGGACCCCCAGAGACTCCAAGTCGACCCTGGCATAAGCATTCAACTAACTCATTCAATGAACATGAAGAAAACATAATTATAACTCAGTGGAAGTCAAACTTAATATAACAACAGAATAAATATCTGAAGTTGAATACACATCTAAGTCTGATAAGCCTCTAATCTGGACGAGCTGATGGGACAAAACCCCCAACTAGCTCAACAATACTGGTACTGAAAGGACATCTAAAATAACTGAAGATATAGTCCTCGAAAGATGAGGACTCACCAAATAAGCAGGTGCTAACTCTGAACAGCGACTACAACGGGGCTGAACCTGAGAACCGGGTCCTGTATCATGAAATGATGCAGTATAGAAAGTATGCGATCAGTACGTGGAATGTACCGAGTATGCAAGGTAAGTAAAACTGCTTAAGTAAAATAAATCATTTAAAACATTCCATAACATATCATAAGCTTTTAGTGTAAATAGAAGGCTATATGCGTTCATTCTGAAATCGTACTCTTATTATAACATGACCATGCATAACTTTATAACATCATGATTGACTCGAATGACTCAAAGCTGAAACATAATATTTATATCAAAAGCTGAACAATGAGTCAAACCTTGATTTTTTGAACATGCATGCATAAGTAATCATCATGAGTAATGAATATGCAAATATGAATGATATAGATAGTGGGAGACTCGTCACTTAACCGACATACCACGATAGAGCTTATGTGGTCCCAACTATCACACTCAAGTGGGTAGAGCCGTCCATAACCTTGCTAGGGCGATGGACGATACCATGATATTGATATCAAGCTTAAGGGCCAAACGGGTCGGGGATACTCACAAAGGAGGTCCCAATAATATAATAGTATCAACCTACATTGGCGCGTAGTTTTGGGGTATAGGGTGATCGATCCTTAACCCGCTCGATGCTAGACTCTTCTCTCAAAATCATGCAATGCTCTACATCGTATATAACGAAGCTCAACATCGTCTATTGATAAAGCTCAACATGAAGTCATGCATGAACTTGACATCATATGAATATGAAGCTCAACATTGTCCTTTGACAAAGCTCGATAATGACATACATCTCAATTATACATTCATGCATATGAGAAGCTTTATTTCAAAACATACCACAAGCTC
>JACEIK010000426.1:300411-319327 GCA_018107945.1 Datura stramonium | reverse complement strand
CTTATTCCTCAGTGATACCATGACAATATATGAATGTATTATGACGATATCATGAAGGACTAAGGAGCTCTGCACGCCATTCCTGAAGGACTGCTCATCCTCAGTGATACTATAACATCATATGGATATGCTATGATGGTATCTTAAAGGATTGCAAGATGGAGTATTTTTTATAATTAATTAGGGGGTAGAAAAGTAAAGGGATAACAACGTTTAATCTAGCTCCGCAGATTAAACCAAAGGACTCCTAACCAAAAGTCACCAACAATAGTTATGATGGAGTCGTAAGTGTTCAAACTTCAAACAAAAATTTTGAATTTAGTTATCATAGAGCCGAAGTGTTCAAACTTCAAATAGAAATTTCAAATTTAATTCTATTAGGTATAAAATCGCTTTGTTAAAATGGACCCCGGATCAAAATAAGCGCCAAAAATTTGACAAATATAAAAATAAGTCACTTTTTAAAATTGATACATAAATGAGCTTAACAGACTAAATTAGTCCGTTATGTACTTCTTTTTAACATCCAAACTGGATGACGTCAAACCCATATATCGAACTAATTTAGTCTGCTATGTATATTGCACTAAATTAGTCCGCTATATATAGTGGACTAAATTAGTCCGTTATATATAGTAGACTAATTAAGTCCACTATACAGTTAAATTCTGCTAGAATTTATATCTATTTGTACTTTTTTTTCAAACTTTGTCATCTCTTTGTACACTTTTATAGTTGATGTGACGTATCATTATAGCGGAGGACAAATTTAGTGCGCTACGTATTTTTGTTCCGTCTAATAATTCCCCCCTCTCCCCCCAGCTCCTTCAATCTCTATTTAAAGATCAAACATGTCACCTTCACCATATCTTCATTCATAGCTAAATTCATCTCTCACCTTCTTCATTTATCTCTTTATTCATCTCCCATATCTTCATTCATCTTGCAAAAAATATCTTCTGAAGATAAAATTAGAGTTTCAATTTATTGGGATGGTGAAATTATTCATGAAAAAAATTTCGTACATTATAATTGTCTGCCCAAATGCAATATTAAGTATCCACTTAATGTTGGCTACGAAAGATTTCGTTCTTCAATCTATAAAAAGATGGGTGTGAAAAGTGCTAATTATAAATTGATTTTAATCGGATAATATCCAACCTCATTTTTATCACATGGACAAGTAAATTATGGGGAGTAGAATATCCATGATGACGCATCGTTGTCTAATTTTCTTAGGGCTCCAATTAACTATATACATCAAATCAAGCTAAAGATGCTTCAACTATATGTTAAGAAGGAGCATAGGACTAGTCGTTGACGTTCTTCTTCACAGGCTAATGTGTATCCTCATGTAGAAAATCGTACCAGTCTTGATGGAGCCTAGTGATTTTTCTCACATGACTGATTACCAAAATATTCTTACCGGCAACATGTCAATGCAATCATTAAGACATGATTTTGATTTGAACCAAACAGTTAATGAAAATGACCGGTAATGTCTATTTATTTGTGTTATTTCTATAAATATTAATAATACTATTTTCACTATTATGTGTTGATTTATATGATTTATGATTACTGTATATTTTTGTAGGGTTACCTCAGCATGAGATGAATAACGCTCCAAGTTTTGATCAATTCTCACACTTTGGATGGATGAAAAATGCTGGAACGTCCTCAAATATTCATCTCTCGTCTAATTTTGGTGCAACTGACTATTATCGGTACGATCATTATTCTGATATTAATTTATGTACTTTTACTATATATACATTAAATATTTTTGCTTTTTTGGAGATCTAGGGATAATATCACGGTAGATGAGCCGTTGTTCCTTTGAATATCAATGATGTTGACCATACGAATCATGACACAACTATAGAGAATGATAGTGATGAAATTCCTAATGCATAGGTTTCGAGTGATGAAGTCCCATTTGAAGCATCATCTAGTGATGATGATTCTACAATGTCCACCCCGTCACAAAAACCCATGTCCATGAGCCCGTTTCATGGAGAAGAAACTTTTCCATAACCGATTCAACAGTTATTACCAATGACACCAACAATACATATGCCTTTATATCATTCTCATAAAATTTCATTTCTTGATCATCTTCCAGATGGTCCCAAATGTGTTCGTCAATACGCATGATGATGAATATAAATGGCAAGGTACGTGGCGTGAGCCACAAGATCTTATAAATGATTCTATGTATCTTTCAAAAGGCATGTTGTTCACCTCCAAGAAACGGTTGCAAAGGGCAGTTAAACTTGTACATTTCAAGGAGGTGAGGGAATTCTCAGTTATTACGTCGACAAAGACTTCGTGGCGAGTTGGTTGTAGACGTGTAGACCAAGGTTGTGGATATAAGCCATCGATTTTAAGTCTACACGTGGTAACATGTGGGAAATAGGAAAATTTGTGGAAACACACATGTGTGATATGGGTACCTATCGTGAAGGACATTTCTACTTTCTTAACATGATTGCTTCTGTTCTTGTTACTGATATCGAAAAAACACCAAGGTACTATTTTATTCATGGATCACTTTAATTTAATAATCAATATGTGGGTTGGTTTGCTAATTATTATGGTTTTAACTTGTTCTGGTTTCCTATCAAAGACTTTCAAATAGTCGTCCATAAAGTGTATGGAAAAACAATAAGTAAAAGAAAGGCCTATCTTGGACGTAAGCATGCCTTTGAAAATGTCTATGAAAATTGGGAGGCATCGTTCTGCCAATTGCCAAGGTACATGGATGCTTTGCAACACTTTCATCCAGGCAGAATAGTTGAATGGAAGTTCGAGCGACATGTTGATATCATTGAAAACGTTTTCAATTATGTGTTCTGGACTTTCAAGGCATGTATTGATAATTTTACTTATTGTCATCCTGTGATATCAATAGACGAAACACATGTCTATGGCAAATATGATATCAAGATGTTGATTGCGGGATTTAATCCCATAGAGATGATAAATCTTTGGCCTGTAAATTCAATGAATGAATATTACCCCTCGATGATCTTGCAATTGGAATGGACCGTAATGAGTCAATATACTCCTTGACATTTGTAATTGCTGCAAATGAGAGCATAGAGACATAGAAAATATTTTTGAGGCATTTGCACCAGCATGTTGTCAAGGATCGTAAAGGCGTAACATTGATATCAGATAGGCATCATAGTATACTTGAGAATGTGTATCATAAGCCAAATTGACAGGCCGAATTTGCTTACCACCGCTATTGTTTAAGACATCTGAAATCTAACTATCAGAGAGCTTTGAAAATTGTCCGTTTGAACAATCTTCTATGAGCAACTGCAAACAATACCAGGAGAAGAAGTTTCTTGAAAAAATACAACTAATCAAAGAGACTAGCGAGGAAACATATGAATGGTTAATGAAGATAGATCTCGAAAAATGGACGTTATACAAGGATGATGGTAGGAGATAGAGCATGATGACAATGAATAACTCCGAGTCATTCAATAGCCTGTTGAAGTCAGTAAGAAGTCTACCAGTTACTGCAATGGTGCGACTGACTTACAGGTAGGTTGTTGAGCGGTTTGTGACAAGATCGACTTATGCCAGACTTCTATTATCAGAAAATCAAACATGGATGTCAAATCCTTTCAAGCGCTTTAAGGCTAACTGCTTAAAGGCAGAGCATCACACCCTCATCAATAATTATCAGCAAAGAGACAACATCTTTGAGGTGAAGACAAACATGCACCATGATCGTGGTATTAACGTGCACATTATAAACGCGTCCCAAGGAATATGTCAATGTGGTAAATGACAATCATATCACATTCCATATTCTCGAGCATGGGAATATATTGCACAAGAACACAATATGCGTAACTATAAAAAAGCATACTCCAGTTAGTTAAATCCACTCGGTGATGAGGTGCATTGACATACAAGTCCCTTTGCTATGATATCAAACAAAAGATTTTTATGAAAAGTATGCGCCAATGCCAATACCTGCACACCCAATGAAATGGATGTTTCAATAAGTAGCCTCTCTCGCAAGTGCTCTATGTGGTAACAAAGAGGTCATGATAAACGCTATTGTCCCTTGTGAGATCGCAACGCCAGTTCATCTCGAGGTGGAAATCCCTCCCATGGTGGTAGTACTTATGGGAGCTGATTTTCATTGTATTCATTATTAACTCTTGTTCTACATGTTGTTTGCATTAATGTAATGATAATTTTTTATTATAATGAATGCTATTTTTTTTCTTTAAAATAATTACTTTATGCAAGGTGAAAAATAATATATTAAGATATAAATAAGTAATACAAAAAAGTTAATATTATTTTATCATTAAAAAGGTTTGCTAATTAAGATAAAAATAACAAAAATAATAACANATGAAAAGGAAAACAAGAAAAACTTTTGGTTAAACAAAGAAACGCCAATGAGTTCCACAACCCTTAGGTGGCCTAACACCTATATGATGCCTATTCCCGCCCTCATCGTCATCTCCGTCCCTCCTTCTCTTAACTAGAAGATTCTCCACACCATGATTATTCTTCTTCCTACGATTAATTCTCCTAACAACCTTCTTCTTTCTGGGTATTTGAGACATGTCATCCTCTGACATAATGAACTCATATTCTGGAGATGATATTGGAGATGATCCAGTGTAATCCTGAAAGAAATTGATTATTATTTTTATAAGAGTATGGATATAATGTAAATAATTTAAATTGATAAATAAAAATAAAACTAACCTCAGTCAATGGCTGCATGGGATCCTCCGTGGTAGTTTGGCAGGTAGGGTCAGGAATGTATGTGGCCTCTGCCTCCACCTCTACCTCTACTTCTACAGGGAGGGGAATATGCATAACCACGAGGTCTTGATGTCCCTGTCCTACTCTACCTACAACCTGATAATGCCTTCGTCCTCCTCTACGCTCGCCATGTCCCCCTCCTCGCCCTCGTCCTCTACGGACCATATGTAGCTGCTCATATAAGGCATCTCCTTGAAATACTGGCTGATCCACTTGTCCGCGGTCCCGAGCCTCATGCAATATCTCCATAACAAACTGAACTAACGTCTAGCCATACGGTGCAGAGGCATCATGCTGCTGCCACTCATATCCAATTTGGTGCAACCTATGAAGTCCTCTCGACATTGCCTCATGTGCACTCGCCGAATGAACGAATCCTAAGGATCCAATAACACGTAATGCAGGGTTTCCTATTAACAATCGTCCATACCATAGGAACCACTCTCTGTACGCAGCTATAGGAATACCATCAACCTCCTCAACCCTTCTATTCTCCCGGTTGCCCCAATCATCGGAGCTAGCATCCAACATCTCAAGAAAAGGCTGGCAAGCCTTCTACGCTCATCATGGTCATAGTGAGTAGGTCCCAACTGGGAAAAGTTGGTATGTGTTGTGGACGACCAAACTGCCTCATCACTCGATCAGGCACATGGTGTTCAACGATCTCTAAGAAAATCATGGGCACCCGTGCCATCCATAATAGCTGGTCAATCGTGCAACATGGAGGCAATGTATGCATGATCGAAGAGTAGGGTGTCCACACAAACTATTTAAAAATAAAATAAATATATTCTAATATGCCGAACAAAAAATTAAATATTAAGTTGACATAAAATTAAATATAGTGTTTACCTGATCCTCTACCATGCGGTCGAGCTGATCTCTAATCGAGATGACAACGTAATGTGACTCATCATCTTGATCAACCCCTCGCGCCCATTGCCTAGCGTATGCTATTGATGCCTCGTCATCCTGCAGTATAGCCCCAACCGCTGGCCTAATAGGTACAGGCTGCAGAGGCAAGATCCTCCCCCAACACCATACCTTAACATGACAAAAAAAATAATTTAGTTCATCCCAAAATTAGTATATTTTACATAATTGAATGTATTAAAACATTACGTTACCTGAAGGAGTGGAAGAAATCCACAAACGTCATTCATTTTTCCCATGGATGACCGACACAATGACTTATATAAGAATGCCAAGACTGCGCTGCCCCAACTATAGGTCCCTACATCTTCGATAGGATCTAAAAATGGTAGGTACCGTAAACTCAAGAGGTACCCCGACGTGTT
Organism: Datura stramonium; assembly: GCA_018107945.1. NCBI lineage: Eukaryota > Viridiplantae > Streptophyta > Magnoliopsida > Solanales > Solanaceae > Datura > Datura stramonium. The sequence goes on along the minus strand of JACEIK010000426.1, from coordinate 313,220 downwards.
CGGGAATAAGATCCCCCAAATATAAGAAGCATATATAGTCGGACTATCTTCTCAACCCTCTCAACTGGAGTAGCATCTCCAATGGGCTCTCTCTCTAGCTGATCTCGAAGGTACTGGCTGATGGCATGTATGAAACCCGCTACTACCAACTATATCCTCATCTGCTAGAAGGCAACCAGTGAGGCTATGGAGCAAACTACGCCAAGGCAAAGACCGCTGACCAGGATCCTGCACGTATACTGCATGACCATCGATGCGCAAATCAAACATAACCTGCACATCCTGCAGTGTAATCGTAACCTCTTCGAACGGTAGGTAGAAGCAGTGAGTCTCCGGCCTCCATCGCTCAATCATGGCCGTCACAAGAGAGCGATCATACTGTATCCTACCTACTCGAACGATCTGATATAACCCAGTTGTAGATAGGTACTCTATAAGCGCGCATGAGGCGGGTTTGAACGAAGCAAATTTCATGCATCGTCCAAACGTACGGGCCTCATACAAGCACCAAAAGGTATAGTACCACGCCATAACAACTCGGACCTATGAGAGTCCTGTAAACTAAGAAGTGTACCATCTACAGGCCCAGGGTTCACGACATGCTCCATGATATATTAGTGCGAATATCTTTTCAATTTCATTTTCAATAATTCTAATTGATACTTTCTAATTACCACATACTACCTGCAAATTCTAAATTACGCATATTAATAGAAAGTAAATCCTCCTACATCGTACATATGTTATAAAATCATCCATTTACAATTTCTAATTTCTAATTAATAATTACAAAAAAAGAAAAAGAAGCACTTCTATATATATTCTCTTCTCTCGTCGTTACTTTCATTATATTCATCTGTCTTAATTTGTATGAAAGGATTTAATATATAATTATTTGACTCACCCATTAATAATAACCTTTACTAAAAATTGGACAGAGGTTTAATCTATTTATGTTTAGTTTAATAATTACTAATTGCTAGTAATCCTCACTTTCTACTTTAAAGAAAGAAAAGAAAAGATAAGCTTGTTTAATTATCCAACTTGAACTATTTTTGTTACTATCTAGTAGATAAAGATAAGGCTCTCAATTTCCCCATTTTATTCTATTTCTTTTCCCTCTCTCTGTCTCTCTTAGACCCCAAAAATTATTTAGTTTAATAATTACTAGCTGGACAGAGGTACATACATCACATAAATATATTCTAATGTAATATATATAGTAAAAAAAAATTAAAATTGAAAAAAACAAACAAACTAATGGAGCAATAATCTAACGGATCAACAATCTAATTTAATATAATCAAATTTATAACAATCTAATTTAACAACAATCTAACTTAAAAGGCCAATTTCAAAAAAAATTATATATAAACGAGCAAATTACAAAAAGACAACAACAATCAATCAATCAATCTAACTTTTTGCAATTTTAAACTCTAAATACTTATTCCTTGAACTTCAATCTTGATTTTGGTGGAGAAATTTATATAAAATAATTAAAAAAATGAAACTGAAGGAGGGGGATGCTGTCTGGTTAGAGCCAGAAAGAATTAAATATGGGGGAAGAGGGTGGAGGCGGACACTAAGTGAAGAAGATAAAATTTGAAAATGGAAGGAGAAGGGATCGCTGTAGGGTCTGTTTGTTGAAGCTAAATTATTTTTACAATGGAGGGAGGCACAGCTGTTGAACAAAATAAAGTTTACAATGGAAGGGTGGGGGAACTGCTGCTTTAGGGTTGTAGAAGATACGTATATAATGGTCTAATTTAGTTCAATATATATATAATGGAATAAATTAGTTCGATATAACATTCAGGAAAAAAAAAACAAAAAGAAATTTTGCTAGCAATTAGGCGGGAAAAGTTTCAAGGTTTTCTGAAGACTCTAATGGCTTCGGGCTTTCGTCTTCCCTAGTTTTTCACTGTGCTCCTCTCTGCCGTTCTCGCAACTCTGCGTTTACTTCTCCTTCAAATCGAAGTGGGGTTCTTCAGAGATCAATCAGTCTCCGTATGATTTCTCTATTTTTAGGGTTCACACTTAACACTAGTAAAAAATAGTTGCTGTTTCATTGTTTCACTTGACAATGAATACTGTTTCTCTGAATCTGGCGGACCCAATTCGGGACGCAATTTCAAGAATCCGTTTCGCTCCACATTCGAACAATCTGCTTATTTCTTCTTGGGATTCTGTAAGTGAAAACCCCCCTTCCTCTGCGGTCTTCTTTTTTTTTAAATTCGACTTATTTTTAAACTGGTTGGGTTCGGCTATATAATCCTCAATTCCATTCCATCCATTTGGGCCTTTTGATTTTGAATACTCAATAATTTGTTTTTAAGATATATTAGGAGCTTAGGGGTTTCTACATTTTCTACTGCAGAGTCTTCGATTGTACGATGTTGATAGCTCTAAGCTTCGAATGGAAGCTCCCGGGAAAGATGCGCTCCTCGATTGCTGTTTTGAGAACGAGAGAGTGTGCTTTAGTGCTGCTTCTGATGGTTCAGTTAACAGGTTTTTTGGTCCTGGTTTCTACCTGGGTAGCTTCTCTTGTCAAATGTTATTTTACCAACTCTTTCCCTACCCTGCACTAAGAGCACATAGTGCACAGGATAAGCCCTTTCATTCTGTATTGCATGAACTAAAACGGAAAACTTTTCATGTGAGAAAAGAAAGGGAAAAGAAGAAGCTTTTATGCTGAGCGTAGAGAGCTAGAAACAGTTTTTCTCATGTTTCCTGGCACATTCTCTGGTGAATGCATTGGAAATCTTATGATCTTGACCTGAAGGTCTTTTTTGGATTGTTGTCCTTCCTAGGTATGATTTGGATTCAGGTATTAAAGTCTCTGTGGGAATTCATGACGATTTAGCAACCTGTGTTGAGTATTCTCCCGAAACATGTAAGATGTTGATACCTCTGTAAATTCAATACAGTGACTTTCTAAATTATTCATCAAATATTGCCTTGGCGAAAGACAACTCATATTATTCAGAGCAATGATTGCAATGATTTTAAGGTGTTTTTTAAATTTCAAAGCTAATGGATTTTCCATAAGCTAATTGTTGTACTAAGCACAAGAATCCAATTAATACCTATTCCTAAAGTAGAGGATCTATTAATCAGTTTCTTAGTTGGACAACTTGATTTATTTGGATATATGTTCAACATAATGTGGCAAAATGGAAAGGACCAAAATTCACTGATTTGCCCACAACTCACAAGTTTAATGCTCTGAATGTATAGATTTATCGACTCATGTTTCTCTCCTTAAATTCCTTTTTCTTTATTTATAGGTCAAATAATTACTGCTGGTTGGGATAGAAAGATAAATTTTTGGGATGCTCGTTCAACAGAATCTCATGGATGCTTGAACAGCTTAGTTTCAGAGGTGGAGTCAATGTCACTATCTGGATTCAATTTGATGGTTGCTGCTGGGTCCTCAGTTAATATATATGACCTACGAAGTTTTAAGAAATCAGTTCACACGAAAGGCGTCAAAGTAAAATGTATACGGCCAATTTTTAATCCCGAAGGTACTCGTACCAAAATTCTGATATCAACTATGTTGTGCTTCCGAGGCCCCCATCACACCCCTTCACCCAATTGAAAGAAAAAGGCAGAAAAAGAAAAAAAAATACAAAAAGTTTAAGTGTCTTCTTGAAATTTGAAAGAATAGTTCTACTTGAAGATCTATATTATGCATGTAAGTACTTCACTGGGACAATGTTGTGAAAGACTTACTGGAGGCACGGTTAAGCCTTGAAACTAGGTAAAAAATAGGTTGTGTGCATCCCCAACTTAGGTGGCGCTTCAGTTTAGTATATGCTTATCTTTCCCTCAATTGCACCTTTCTCCATTAAAGCCCATGCTTTATTAGCGCTTTGAGCTTAAAGCCCATGCTTTATTAGCGCTTTGAACTTAAAGCCCCAATAGACTTATGCACTTCTTCTTCTGTTTTTTTTCCGCTTTTGATAACATGACTGCAGAAGGGTATGATTATGTTGATTTTCAGTCTTTTGCATTATCCATCTTATATTGGCTAGACAACAGGCAAAAGTATTTATCGATTGCATGTTTCTATCTCCTGCTTATATTTATCTTACCTTTATTTTAGTTAATTCATCAACTTCCTTCTGGCTAACCTCTTCTTGCAGGATTTGTTGTTGGATCAATTGATGGTCGAGTTCTTCTGGAGTACATCTGTAGATCCAGTTCAAATGAGGGGTCAGTAAAAGTTTGTAGTACTGTTTTTTTGTTTGAAAAAGTGAAAGTTTGTAGTACATCAGACTACTGTATCATTATTCCGTCCAGATTAATCAAACCATGCTTAGCACATTTAGGTTAAAATGTTAGCCGTCAAATTCATATATCAGGTTAGTGTGAGCTGATAATTTTCGGAAGATGGTGTCTAGCTGGGTTGCAAATGCCACAACAACAAATTCCTTAACCTTATTGTAAAAGAAATTGTGCAAAGAGTTGCTTGGCATTCAACTGGCATCACAAATACACTTCTGCCTATTTTGTTTATATGTAGTAAGAAAACCGTCCAATTCTTCGAATCGTGGTTTCACTTGCTGTCATAATAGTCTCTAGTTAGTATAATGCTGGTAAAAAAATCTTTTCTTAGAGTCTAGACAGAATATAGGACAATCACATATATCTCAATTAACAAACAGAACTACACGACAAGGCATTGGCTAGAAGATGCTTTTTTTTGTTGAGGAAGGTAACAGCTAGCTAGAAGATGCTGTTGTAATCCATTTTAATCTATTAATGCATTTCCGTAAAAAGTGAAAAAGCTTTAGTTTCATCAAATGCCATGGAAACACATTTTTTCCTGTATATATGAACTGGTACCTCTTGAATCTACAAGGGACTTTCTCTGCTCCATCTCCCTGTCGTAACATCCATTTTCAGGGCAAATGTTGGCGAATTCATGAGCATATCCTTTAACCATGTAAAGACAACTAGTGATTTCCTTATAGCTTAAGAATGATCTCATTCGAAGTGCAATTCACTTTGTAAGAGATGTAATTAGAAGTTTGATGCTGCTGCCTATGCAGAGCAAATTATTATTGTTAAGCCTTTTTTAAGTTTGAGGACCATTTCTAATCTTCCAAGTTCCACCACGGAAAACAGTTTAGCATTCTAGAAAAGAGAAATGGTTCAGATAGGATGATGATTATCAACATTAGTAGAGAACTTAAAAGAGATGGAAAAGTTTGAAAGGGCCTGTTTGTAGGTTCTTTTATCAGTCAAACAGTAGGCCAACATAAGATGATTTTGGTTTCTTATCTTTAGTTTGATGACAAAAGAAGCACTTGTTGAAAATCAAATCTGATTAAAACAAAAAAGAAAGATGACAACTTAACTAATCAAGGAAAATTATAAAATCTAGTAAAAGCAGCAGGAATGTCTTCCCAGATCCATGTATCTTTTGGTTTAAACCTTCATATTTTCATGATTCTTTTACACTCTTGTCGATTTTGGTTTATGGGTCGAGCTGAGGGTCTATCAGAAACAGCATTTCTACCCCATAAATGTAGGGGTGTAAGGTCTGCATACATCCGATCCTCCCAGACCCCACTTCTGGGATTACATTGGGTATGTTGTTGTTGTTGGTAGGGATGCACGTTGGTGGAACTACAATTTCTCTTAAAAAATTTACAGTCTATAGAAGAATGAAAAAAAATCAGCAACTGAAATTTCTTGGTATATGGTTACTATGGACTTCTCATTCTAAAAACCCTCTTTTTTATATGGATCTCTTAATTAATTTTGTTCAACTTTTGCAGGTATGCATTTAGATGTCATCCAAAGGTTAAAGATGGGAAGCATCATCTTGTAACAGTTAATGATATTGCATTTAATCCATCGTATGTGGTTTTCCTGTTTCAGCCTACTGTTATTGTTATAATAGAAGTTATATTTATAGTAACTTTTCCTTCCCAGTGTTATTGGTTCATTTGTTACTGGTGACAATGACGGCTATGCCACCTTGTGGGATGCTCGAGGAAGGAAACGGATATTTGAGGTACTCTTGTTCATTTGTCAATCAGATATTGCATAAGTTCCCCAAAAAGTGATATTACTGTTATAAACTTAAAATTGCAGTTTTGATATCACTTGGTTGACATCACGGTGTTGAAAAGGATCTTGTGCTTTTGAAGTTCAGTGAACTCTTGTTCCTTACATGAGTAACATTGGAAAGTAAAACTTGTCAATTGATGTCTAAATCCATGTTTATCACACATTCCACTTTAGCTACAGCTTCTGATTATTTTCAATTTGAGATTTTCTGTGTTGCTGTTTGCTTGTTTCAACCAATTCATGGATCTCAGTCCATTTGTATGGTGTTTCTTTCTTTAGATGTCAAGATATCCCAATAGTGTCGTCTCTATATCGTATAGCCATGACGGATTACTTTTAGCAGTTGCATCCAGTTATTCATACCAAGAAGCTAACGAAATGTAAGGCAAACTTGTTTAATCATTTTCTTATTTTGTGAAAATAGAGTATGTTCTTCGTCATCCTCCCTTGTATAACCCCTTTAAAATGTCCGATTGCCTTTGACAGAGAAGAGCCACCTCAGATATTTATACATGAAATGGGGAACTGTGATCTCACTTCACCTTCTTCTGTAGCTTCAAACAAAAAATGACTGCTAATACACAACTCAGATTATGGTTGTTGCTTGTCTTTCCATAGGTAAGTCATCTTGTTTATTAGATGTTGTTGTTACCAGCCCTTTATAATATTTGGTTGCTGATGTAAAAAAATCGCTTTCCCTCATTATTTTCTAGTTCAAGAAAACTCTTAACCAGAAAATTCTGCTGGTACCTGTGCACAAGTTGGCTTTCCCTGGCTCACCTTCTCTGATGGCTGTTTGACTCTTACTGAGATTACAAGGAAAAGGAGGATGCCGGAATGATGAATTTTCACACTGATGTAATGTCATGTCCAGTTGATGTATCGATGTCTAGCATATTGTTTGCTGAGTGAAATGTATTTTCGAATTTAATTTTTCATCAACTGTGAAAGAAAGTGCTCATACCAAAATCTCTTGTCAAATTGATTGATTTGAGCCTAGTTTTAGTCAAATTGATTAATGTTAGATGGATCTTTATAAGTTTTAGTTCACACCATTTATGATATTATAAATTAGCTCCTCAAATGACTAATATGAAGTAGTAACCCATATTTTTGTTACTTCAAGAATCATATGTTATGTTCTTTTGCTTTGGTTTGAGGTATGCATCCAAAGAAAAACTTTGAAGAGTTTGAAAGAGTTTAGGCAAATGTGAGAGTTTTTACTTTCTTCCTTTGTTCCAAAAAATTACATTACCAGCTAACCACAGTTAATTAATGCACGTTCAAGCCTCATTTTCATTGCATAATCATGGTAAACTAATGCAGTATGATGTAAACACTAGATACTGAAACGTTTTACTCGCGCGTGGTGCTGAGTAAATAACGGAGCAACATGGTAAAAAATTAATAAGAGCTAAAAACCACAGTTTTAGCTGGAGGTCAATGAAGTCGAGCAACATTTTTTGTAAAAATAAGATCAATCTGTTACTATTTGACATTTACCTGTGGACTATGGTGGAAAAAACAAAGTTGAAAAATTAAGAAAAAAAATCTGGTAATTCTGAAAATTCAATATGGTGGTGACCTTTTCAACATATTCTTTAAATATTGCCTTGGAGAGAAATACAAAGTCATATTATTCAGAGCAAAAGATTGTAAATTTGTAATGATGTTTTGGTATTTGTAGACATAAGAAAAATACTATTACTAGGAAAGGTTGTCCCCATGGCTTTGGTCTAGTAGTAAGAGCACAACATCTGATGTGTGGATTAGGTGCACGTTATGACTATAGAAACCAAAAGAATTAAGGGAAAACTACATAAGTTGCCATCTAAACTTGTCCGGAAAAGCTATTTTTGGGGCAAATCTTCTTACAGTGTTTATTCATCTGCAGCTGTTGACCTGAGTTGTAATCTTTGTTTTTTCATCTATTCTTTCTTTTTCTAGGCTCTGACCTAAAGATTTTACACTTTAAAAAAAAAGAAAGAAAAGGATAACAACCCTGTCTAGTGACACTTCAACTGTTGATTCCTACTAACTTTGTCTTATTGTCTACTGACACTCCAACTGATTGATTCCTTCTAACTTGTCTAATCATATTTGCAACTATATATTGACTCCTCAACATTCTTTTGTTCTTCATGAAAAAAACACACATCTTTTCTTCTTTCTGACTCAATCTTTTCTCTGATTGCAGAAGATGAGAAATTGGAGGTTTTTTTGGTTTCTTTATCTTGCTTTCATTTTGAGAATTGAGGCTCTAACATTTCATAGGACTGAGCAACACTCTGAAAGAATTTCAGGAAGTGCTGGTGATGTGTTGGAGGATGATCCCATAGGAAGGTTAAAAGTTTTTGTTTATGAGCTTCCCAGCAAATATAACAAGAAAACTGTTCAGAGAGACCCGCGATGCCTCAATCACATGTTTGCTGCTGAGATATATATGCATCGTTTTCTGTTATCCAGCCCTGTTCGAACCCTTAATCCAGAGGAAGCAGATTGGTTTTACACTCCAGTTTATACGACTTGTGAGTACTTGACGCCACATGGTCATCCTTTACCTTTCAGCTCACCGCGTATGATGAGAAGCGCGATTCAGCTCATTGCTTCAAGCTGGCCCTACTGGAACAGGACACAGGGGGCTGATCACTTCTTCATTGTACCACATGATTTTGGTGCATGTTTCCACTTTCAAGAAGAGAAAGCTATTAAAAGAGGAATTCTCCCGTTGCTCCAGCGTGCTACCCTGGTTCAAACTTTCGGGCAACGCAATCATGTTTGTTTGAAGGATGGCTCGATAACTATCCCTCCATATGCTCCTCCGCACAAAATTCAATCCCACTTGATCCCTCCTGATACTCCAAGATCCATCTTTGTCTATTTTCGAGGCTTGTTTTATGACGATAGAAATGATCCCGAAGGAGGGTACTACGCAAGAGGTGCTCGAGCAGCAGTGTGGGAGAACTTTAAGGACAATCCTCTCTTTGATATTTCTACAGATCATCCAACTACATACTATGAAGACATGCAGCGAGCAATCTTTTGCTTGTGCCCTCTGGGATGGGCTCCATGGAGTCCGAGATTGGTTGAAGCTGTTGTATTCGGATGCATCCCCGTTATAATAGCAGATGACATTGTCTTGCCATTTGCTGATGCAATTCCATGGGAAGATATCGGATTGTTCGTATCAGAGAAGGATGTTCCATACTTGGATAACATTCTCACTTCTATTCAACCACAAGAAATATTGAGGAAGCAGAGATTACTTGCAAATCCTTCAATGAAGCAGGCAATGTTATTCCTACAACCTGCTCAACCAGGTGATGCTTTCCACCAAATCTTGAATGGACTTGCTCGTAAATTACCCCATCATCACAAGACCATATACGGAGACAACATCGTCTTAAACTGGACTGCTGGTCCAGTTGGTGATCTAAAACCTTGGTAGGATCAAGCTGCATCTCCAGATTTACCCCTTTTCCCCTTGCTCTGTTGGCTTCCTTTTTTGTTATAACATTTATTTATTCTATGTTAATATATACACAGAGAGTTTTGGGAATTAAATGATGTTATGAGGCAAGGCTCCTATCCAGTAACTAATAATTTGTATCTTTCTGATGAATATTTAAATGTTTTGATTACCATTTTATCATTTCTAAGAAGTTTCCCGACTTAGCTTTCTCCCTGCAAAATTCCAGCAGAAGGTGATGAATGCGACATGCCTTGATCTTACCATCAACACTCTTTTTAGCTACCACCACTAGGTTTCTGTCAGCAAGATTCTCCAGATATTCTTTTGCTATATCCTCCAAAAGCTTCTCCATTTGAGATTTTACGAAACCTTCGGATATCCACAACCATGTATCTTCTGATTGAGCATGAATATGTGGACCTAAATCTGCAGCCACTTGTTCCCAACAATGTTTTTTCTTCTCCAATCTTCCAAGAGTACCTGCTACCAGAACAATTGAAAGAGGTAGCCCTCCACACTTTTGTGCTATTCTTTTGCCAACATCCTTTAAGATTGGGGGGCAACTTTCTTTATTGAACATCTTATTCTGTAATAACATCCAACTTTCATCATTAGATAGCATTCAAAGAACAAGGGGATCGGTATCATGTTTAGCATGAGAGGCAACATCATAATGCCGAGTTGTCAGAATAATTCTACTTCCGTTGTTAGCATCGTGGAACCATAACTTCAAATCATCCCATGCACTAGTTTCCCAGATATCATCAATTAGGATAAGGTATCTTGTGCCAAATAATTGTTGGCAAAGTTTATCTGCTAATACATCGTCAGCCTCTTCATCAAATCTATCTGTCCCACCAATTAGATCACCTGAATGGTTGATAACAAGTCCTTTCGTGAGTATTCCTGAGATACACAACATTGGGAACGGATATCAAAATGAGCGACAACTGACTGATCGAAGTATAGTTTGTTTGCCAGATTGTCTTTCCCGCACCCAGGCATGCCAACAATTGAAATGACATCAAGGTTTGAAGATCCTTCGGTTAGTCTACCTCTTAGTTCGTCCATCACATCCTTAAGGCCCACCATTTCTTCGTTCATGCCAGGATTCCTAGAGAATTGTGAAGAAGTATGTGCATTGGTAGCATCTTTTGTATGATCTGATACAATGTCAGATGCATTCTTTTCTTGAATCTCCGCTACCTCTGCCATGAGTTCTCTAATGTCCTCTCCAGTGTGCAAAATCCAGAGAAAAAGACATCAATCAGGAATTTCCTCTTTTGTACAGGCATCAACTAGATATTCTATCTCATATGCCAAACCAATCACCCGTGTTGCAAAATGTTGAAGTTCATCATGTTGTTCTACGGCAGCTTGGAAGCACCTGAACTCCTTTTGAATTTTCTGAATTTGTCTCTTGACAGAAACAATTGAATCTGAAGAGTGGCATAGGATCTCCTTCAAGTTGTCTATAACAATATCAACAGTTACCAGTTCATCAACGCCAGGCAAGTTGAATTGAAGGAGAAATGACTTTCTAGTGATGACATAAACCATTGCTTGCAATCTCTGAATTTTGACTGCAGGGAAGTCAAGAACTGGTACTTGGTTTACTTCCCCCAAAGCCATGTCTTCCTTTTCCTTCTCCTTGTTGTCATTTAATGAGTAAACCAGAAGCCCCACATCAACAATCACAGAATCGATATGTTGAGGATGAAATTCAAGACCTCGTATTGATAGATTGAGAAGATTGGCTATCAAGAATTTGACCATCTCCCTAAGGTTCATGATAAGTTATATGGGTCAACCACCGTACTCAGGACCAGGTCCTTCTATCAGGTAGCACAGAACTGGCACACACACACGTAAATAAAGCAATAGGAGATGTGACACACGATATTTACGTGGAAAACCTCCTTGCTCAAGGGAAGTAAAAAACCACGACCTACCTTGTAGGATTTCTCAAACCACTCTACTAGATCTGAGCAACTAGATTACAGACTCTAGTAAGAACTAAGAGATTAACCTCCTAATCTCCCACTTGTAATAACTCTACTACAAGACTTTAACACAATGACTYCATTGTCATCTACACCAGCTAAACTCTACTGGAAATACAAGACTAACTCTAGCCGAAATGTCAACTAACTCTAGCTGACAGAAACAAGAATATAAACCCTTGAAAGTAAGAAAAACAAGCTTGCACAAAAGACATGATTTTCTATCTATTACAACACACTCCTTACACTCTAATGGCAGCCTCAAATCTTGAACACATTAACTTCAATCTTCACGATCAGATGAGGAACAATCGTTGCCTTTTCAGAGAGGAGAATATGCTGGGTCAAAAGGTGTATTTTCTGAATAAGTGAGTTGTTGAGTTTTTCCACCTATTTGTTGTCCAAGAGGCAAAAGGAAAAAGTATTGCCCACTCCAACAAGAAAACTCTCTCATTGGTCAAGTATATATGATCTACTTGACCTAGATTGCTGCTATGCTTCGCTGTTGCACTGCTGCACACTGCTGCACTCACCAACTCACTGTCAAAAAGCACTTTTACAACTGTAAAATTTTTCCCGCCCAGTTCAAATTAGTATCAACATCGGCACAAGGGACCTGGTCCCTGTATGGGGTTGACATTATCAAAACCAGCAATCTAACAATTTCCCCCTTTTTGATGATGACAACCAATCCTACATATTTCACAAAGCGAGCTTCACACAGTATTCCCCCTATCACCAGTATTCACCCTGACTAGCATCACACCAAGCCTCTAGGAGATTCACCATTCCTTATAATCTCCTTCCCCCTGTCTACTATAATCCCTTCAAAGTATCTTCCCCCTTTGGCATCATAAAAAAGAAACGACAGTAAACCAAGTCAAGAATGTAGAGATATGTTAACTCATGGCCACTGGGGCAACACTAACACGAATGAAAATAAAGGAAAGCAATAAAGTAGACAATAGGGACAATGCAACAACCAATTTCATTCAGGCAAGTGAATATTACATCATCACTTAGAACTAACAAACGAGAATTAAACAAGACCTGTCTACCAACATGTGGGAACAAGAGTGAGGTAAGTGAAGACAACAGTCAGGGATTAGAGAGGGAGATGGGGCAGGGGAGAGACATCATTAAGGGACGGACAGTTTGGGTAAAAGGGCTGAGATGCGGTCATTGAAGGTTTCATGGGCATGAAGCAGTTTCTTGGTCAAGTCCTTGACCTCAGCCTTCAGTGCTTC
>JACEIK010000426.1:264758-276447 GCA_018107945.1 Datura stramonium | reverse complement strand
TCTAAGTGTTTTTAAGTATTTCTAACATCCGAATATGGATTCTTAATGAAATTCTACAATATAATCTAGGGTTTTCAAGAAAACCCATATCAAGATTTCAAGAATGGTTTTTTGGTGTTCTTCCCAAAGTTCGGATTTTTCCTTGGATATTTTGGAGCGATTAAAGTATGCAAGGTTATCTCTACGTGTGGGAACATTATTGTTATCACGCCCCGAGCCTACACCCTGGACGTAACACGGTACTTGAAGCCACAAGTGACCTCAAGACAATCCTTGGTCTATCATACACTGGTATCCTAAATAAAACATGCATAGCGAAAGCTTTGAATTAACAACGTAAAAGCATTTTAGAAAATGAAACAAAAAGGAAACATAAAATTCACATAATCTGAAATTTGAATGTACTTTATGTCTGAAAGCCTTCTAACTGATGAGTTGCTGGGACAAGCCCCCAGCTAACTCTAAGTCTAAATAAAACAGTAAGATAATGAAATAAGGCCCTCGAATGATGAGGACTCACACTTCAACTGCGACTGAGGAGGATCTGAAACGTGGCTGCTAACACTGTTGAATCTGGGAACCTGCAGCTATATCATAAAACGATACAGCATAAAAGTACGCGTCAGTACTTTGAATGTACTGAGTAAGTGGGAGGAAACATAACTGAAATACAAAGTCTGAACTGAAATGACATGTAATGACCAACAAGCAAACTGATCTGAGCTACTGATATCTATACTGAAATGGTCAAGATGACCCTGTTCGGTGGTCAATGACATGCTCTAAGTCTGAAAATTCTGAGTCTACTGTACTAAACTGAGATAACTGATAGAACTGGAACTGAACTGAACTGCTTACTCTGAACTGGACTGAACTGACTAGTGGGAGAGTCTATAACCGACATATAACCACGTGAGCTAGACGTGGAGTCTGATGTATACACCCCACCTATAGGACCCAATATACCTTGCCAGGGTATAAAGGCATGAATTGGGTGATCACAAAAGTCTGGGGCCAATCAGGCCAAGTAATTCTGTAACCTATGCTGACAACGTAGTTCTGGGAACCTGGATGCGCTGGAACCCCGGCCCGCTCCGTGCTAAGTCCTACTCCTACTGGAAAACTTAAACTGAACTACTAGGCTGATAGCTCGAAACTGGGTCCAAGACTAGTCAGAGACATATAACTGAAAGTACCCCGAGAGTCTTATCGGACCAGATTCTGAAACTGGGTTCTAGATTGGTCAGAGCTGCTTATCTGAAAGCGTTGTAACCGTCTAAGAACAATCTGTAAACTGAACATGGGTCCTGGGGCTGGTAAGAGCTATATATCTAAAATGTCATGACTGCCTAATGGACCAATAAACTAGATTCTGAGTCTGATTCTGATAACTAGGAGACACCACTGACACCTCGGGAAAATACTGAAGTCAAACTGATCAGTTGACACTTTCTGTATAGTTCTGAAGAGGTTCTATGTTCTAACTGAACTGAACTACTAAGCAGCTAATAGAGAACCCAACTCATTCCAACAACACAGGAATCCCATAATATGGTAAAATTTCAAGAATTAAAGGAATCTCATCCTACAGGGCTAAAATCATTCTCATCAATGGAATGATTGCTCATCATATATGTATAATAAGAATTACTAGGAAATTCAACCCAAAATATAATTCACAAACTAGACGGAATTTAATACACAAATAATCTGTCCTAAAAAATTTAGGGTTGTAAATCACTTGGCAAGAACATCAACAATTTACTTAAGAACTGATGAAGATCATATGAATAATAAACATGGATAATAACCTAATTGAAATTAACGAAAACCAACATGAAAATCTTTTTCTTATTCGAAAATCTCAAGGCTAAACTAATAGGGAAATTATGGGAGGGTTTTGGGGGACACAAGGGAAGGATAATTCCCTTGTTGAATTCCCACATACCTGGCTAAAATTCTCCCGAAGAAGAACACTTGAAGTGCTGCAATGATGAGTAACCCTAAGATTGCTTGAAGGGTTCTTGAGAGGAGAGCTTACGGTGATTTTCTGAAAACTGAGAGTGGGAATGAGGAATGAACCATTTTTCCACTAAAATGTCTAAAATTATTACTGAAATGACGTAGTTTAAAGCTTGGGAGAGTAGGAAATTACTAAATAGCCCTTAAAATTTGTTGGAAAAAACTGTCAGGTGACCATAACGGGTCGTGGTGGCTGACCACGACTCTTGGTCACTCCCATCAGGTACACTGCCTTGGCTCCTTAGTAGGTCACCACGAGGGACCTAACGAGTCGTGGTCACCAGTCGTGGACCACACTAGCTCACTGCTGAAGATTAAATGCTAAGTTGGTAACGAGTCACCTAATGAGTCATTACCACTAACGACGACTCGTTGTGACACTCGTTAGGTACACTGGCTAAAAACTTACTCGGGCTGGTAACGGGGGACATAATGAGTCATTACTGGGGACCACAATTCGTTGCTCCCACCCATCAAGTACATTGATCCACTAATAAAATTCTCAACCCAGGCTTGACCACGAGTGACTCAACAGGTCGTGGTCAGTGACCATGACTCGTGAAGTCCCTTGTTGGGTACAGTGTCTCCCTTCTTATAATTCTCAACCTCCTTCTCAAGGCTCACCTAACGAGTCGTTAGGTCACTTAACGACCCGTTAGGTGAGTCGTCCTGTAGCTTTTCTGCAGTTTTTTCTAGATTTCCTGATTTAAGTCTCGAAATTAGATTTTTGAGTTTCCGGGGCATTACAATATCTCCCCTTGTAAACAGTAATCCTCGAATGTTAGAAAACACACAGGAAAGTAGAGAATAACAATCAAAATTTCCAAATACTTCTCATTTAACTTCAAAACTATCAGAACGACTGCCTCTGTTTCAAAATTCACAACTGAACTGAATTTACCTTCCGTACATACATTCAAAAGAATAAAAGAGACTTGAACACCTGAATTGAATCATGAAAGCTACATTGAGTTCTAGGGTCAAAACTAATGTCTCAAGCTTTGATAGAGCCGGTAGAGAACAAATGCACGTATTTGGCCATCATATCTGCTTCGGCCTCCCACGTAGCTCCCTCAACCTGCTGATTTCTTCATAAGACTTTGACTGAAGCTATTTCCTTGTTCCTCAGCTTACAAGCCTGACGGTCAAGGATCTGGACTGGTACTTCCTCATATGAGAGACTATCTTTTATTCCTACACTGTCCAATGGCACAATTGAGGTTGGATCTCTGATGCACTTCTACAAAAGTGACACATGAAAAACTGGGTGTACAAATGCTAGTTCTGAAGGTAATTCTAGCTCATAGGCTACATTGTCGATACGCCTCAAAATTCTATAAGGTCCTACATACCTCGGGCTGAGTTTTCCCTTCTTTCCAAACCCCATCACCCCTTTCATGGGCGAAATTTTCAAGTAAACCCAGTCATCAACTGTAAACTCCAACTCTCTTCTCCGCACATCGGCATAAGATTTCTGATGGCTCTGAGCTGTTTTTAACCTTTCTCAGATGAGCTGAACTTTTTGCATTGCCTCGTGAACCGAGTCTGGCCCTATCACGGTAGCTTCTCCAACCTCAAATGTTATACCCCAGGAACCCAAGGATTAGATCCAGGAGTCAAAATAGAGAAAAACTAAAAATTTGGGTTGCAGGCACACGACGAGTCATTGGACGACTCGTGAGGAGACCCCACGAGTCGTCAGGTGACTCATTGGGAGACTTGTGTGATAGGATGGTTGAAGGTCCCCACGGGCGTGGGAACAACTCATGGTCAGCCACCACGAGTCATCAAGTCAACCGTGGGGAGAGGTTGAAAAATAAAATAAAAGGATCAACCAGTGTACTTAACGGAAGGAGACCACGACTCGTCATGTCAGGCAACAAGTCGTGGTATGGATCGTTGGGAGGAAATTTAATAAAATGGTTTTAGGGAGGCAGTGAACTTGACGAGTGGTGGCCACGACTCGTGGCCACCGATAACAAATCGTTATGTCGTCCGTTAGAGGTTCCAGCAACCAGTTCAGACAGTGGACTTAATGGGTAAGGTGACGGATCGTGAGGACTGGCAACGAGTCGTCAGTTCACTCGTTGGGACCCCTGACAGTTATTTTTCTGTGTTTTTTAGTAAGGGTGTTTTCGTAATTTCTAAATTCCTAAGGCCTAAACTTTGTCATTTTAAGGTCTGAATAGGGTCTTTTAAGGGGGATTAGTCCATGTTAAGCCTCATTCATGCTTGCAAGAGTATAGAGAGGAGTCTAGAAGGTGATTCAAGGTGTTTTTCTCCAATTTCTCTAAATTCCATCTTGGGCTTTTAAGGGAGATTAAGAATCAAGTGTTTCCAGGTAATTAAGGCTATCAATGGGTGAATCCTTCCTCACCCATGCTCCTACTCTATGATTTTACTTAGAATCTATTTAAAAACTCATGGAGTCTTGTATATGGTTTATATAAAAACTAATGATTTAATTATGGGTTTTGTGATTTTGAAATATTATCATAATCTATGGATTTTGATCATCTTTTGAGATTTAAATTGATTATGATGTTGTTGATTTTGATTTCCAAGAAATTAAGCTTAATTATGCATGCCCCATGATGAATTGATTTATGATCTATTATTTCCATTGTTGATATTTAAAAGCCCAGCATGATATATGATTTAAAATATGAATTTATTTAAATACCCACTATGATTTGAGGATTTTCAAGTTATATGTATGATCTACAAGTATGCATGAAACCTATGATTCATGAATTATGTTTTTGGCCGGCTCACGGGCCTCAAGTCATGGCTAGTTCACATATGTTAAAGCATGTTTACGATTATCATGATTTAACTAGCCCATGAACTCATGCATATTATACTATGAGCACTATATATATATTGTGAGTAGTATCGAACACCGAGTAGGTTAGGGGCTTAGGTTAAGCTTCGGATCTCATGAACTACGTGCCACTGTAGGTATGTTAGAACCCCTTTCATGTTTGTCCCTGGCCCAGATGGCCCTTTTCATGTGTGATCACGCCCTTCATTGTTCCTACCCTTGGAAAGGTACGAACACCCTCCCGACTAGGGTCACAAGTCGGGCTTCATGTGTGCTCATATGGGGTATGTCGGTTAAAAAAATCTCCTACTGTTCCTCATAATTTATGCATGTTATGATTATATATGTTGGCTCAAGTCATGTTAAGTAAATCTCTTCTATTATGATTATGATTACGTTTATGTTACGGATGTTTTGAAACCTTAAGTCATATGATATGTTATTATGATTTATGATACGAGCATGATGTCCTACTCTTATGATCATTTATGAATTTCATATATGCTTTAAATGTCCTTTTTACTTATCTTGCATACTCAGTACATTCCACGTACTGACCGCATACTTTCTATGATGTATCGTCTCATGATACAGGTCCCAGTTCTCAGGCTCATCCTCACTCGTAGATAAATTTGGACTTGCTCTCAGCGCACTTGGTGAGTCCTCATGTTTCGAGGGCTATATGTTCACACTCTATGTTATTCCTTCAGTTTCTGGATGTTGGGTTAGTTGGGGAGTTGTCCCATTAATCCACCTTTCATGTTTAGAGGCTTATCAGACTAAAAGTTGTATTCCGACGTATTGTATAAGTATTGTACTGTTTCCCCTTATGTTATGTTATGATTACGTTCTCTATGCTAAGTCTTCCGCTCATATGATTGATTAGATGTATGCTCATGCCATAGGTCAACTTAGGGTCTCTTGGGGCTCCTTTTCACGTGTCTATGATCCGGGTGTACGTTTGGATCATGACAAACTTGGTATCGGAGCCATAGGTTTATGGGTCCTAGGGAGTCTGAAAGCCGCGTTAAGTAGAGTCTTTTTCACGGGTGTGAAGCGCGCTACACTTATAATGAAGAGGCGACTAGACGTTTAGGAAATGTTCCCTTCTTTCATGATCTATGTCGTGCGACGAATGTCCTTTACTCCTCTAATTCATGCTATTCGCATTTGCAGAATCATGCCTCCATAAACTTCAGGAGAAATGGAAATGGTAATGATCATGAGGGTGCCCATGATGGTGAGCATCATCCAGCTCCACCCGTTCATGAGGAGCACGTACTAGAGTCGGCTGCCCATGCTGAGTTTAGGGCGGTGATTCAGATGCTGGCACAGGCCATGACTGCCCAGGTCCATAATTAGACGGTGGCGCATTTCCCTCAGAATGGGAATGCAACGGCAGCTAGGGTGAGAGATTTCTTGAGGATGAGCCTTCCGGAGTTCATGGGGTCAAAAGTGGACGAGGATCCACGCGATTTTATAGAGGAGATTCTGAAAATCACCCAGGTCATGGGGGTGAACAATGGGAAATGCGTTGAATTGACCTGCTACCAGCTAAAGGGGGTAGCACATATATGGTTTAAGCAATAGAGAGATGCCAGGACGGCGGGTGCAGGCCCGATAAGTTGGGAGGAGTTTCACACTGCATTCATGGATCGGTTCTTCCCTCGGGAGATGAGGGAGCTCAAGGTGGCCGAGTTTGTTAATATGAAGCTTGGTAGCATATCTGTACAATAGTATGCATTAGAGTTCACCCGGTTATCTAAATATGCTCCGAAGTTGGTGGCAGGTAAGCGGGCTCGGGTGAGCCGCTTTGTGCATGGAGCAGCAGATTACTTGGACAAGGATTGCCAGATCGCCATGCTTCATCGGGACATTGACTTTCCACGTATTGTATTGCATGTGCAGCAGATGGAGTCGGTCTATAGGAGGCAGAGAGAGGCCAAGAGGGCCAGAACCGACAGCTACGGGGTTTCTCAGGCCAGGTCAGGGGGTGGACCACGTCAACAGTCCTAACACAGGTCCATTTCTCCAGCTCCATCATCGTCCAGGACGCCATCTAGGTTCAAGGGAGACCAGAGGAGCAGGGCTATAGGCTCGAGGGATCATGGTAGCATGCAGGTGGAGAGAATTTTCCCAGCTTGTGCGAGATGCGGCAAAAATCATCCCAGGAGGTGCCTGGTCGGTGCAGATGCTTGTTTCGGGTGTGGAAAACCCAGACACAGGATCAGAGATTGCCCTGCGGCCATTTCTACCACTCCAGCAGCACGACGACCACAGAAGGGTGCTTCTACTAGTTCAGCAGGCGGTCAACGCCAAAATAGGTTCTATGCCCTAGTGCCTCGTCAGGAGCAGGAGACTTCGCCAGATGTGGTCACGGGTATGTTGCAAGTCTTCCATATTGATGATTATACCTTGTTAGATCAGGAGCTACTTTGTATTTTGTGACCCCTTATATTGCTAGTAGTTTTGCAATTAGTCCTAAAATTCTATCAGAACCATTCTCCGTATCTACTCCAGTCGGTGAATCAGTGGTAGCTAGGCGGGTGTATAGAGGTTTCCCAATTACGGTGTTGCATAAGGTTACCTCCGCGGACTTAGTAAAATTGGCCATGACTGACTTTGACATCTTTTTGGGTATGGATTGGTTGTTTGCATATTACACTTCGATTAATTGTAGGACCCGTGCGGTGGAATTCCGGTTTTCGAGTGAGTCAGTTTTGGAATGGAAGGGTAACTCGGTTGTTCCAGTCGGTCGGTTTATTTCATATCTTAAGGCTAGGAAAATAATCTCTAAGGGTTGCATGTACCACCTAGTTAGGGTTAAGGATGTAGAGTCCGAGACCCCGACTATTCAGTCAGTTCTAGTGGCGTGCGAGTACCTGAAGGTTTTCTCCGATGATTGGCCAGGTGTCCCTCCGAAAAGGAAAATTAATTTTGGTATTGATTTATTGCCCGATACGCAGCCTATCTCCATTTCTCCTTACAGGATGGCTCCAGCAGAGCTAAAAGAGTTAAAAGAGCAGTTGAAGGACTGGTTGGATAAGGGTTTCATTAGACTGAGCAAGTCTCCATGGGGTGCACCAGTTCTCTTTGTTCGAAAGAAGGATGGATCCCTTCGGATGTGTATTGATTATCGACAGCTTAATAAAGTCACCATCAAGAACAGGTACCCCTTGCCCAGGATTGATGATTTATTTGACCAGCTCCAGGATGCCAGATGCTTCTCAAAGATAGATCTCAGGTCCGGATATCACCAACTCAGAGTTCGGGAGTGTGATATTCCAAAGACAACCTTCAGAACCCGGTATAGCCATTATGAGTTTGTAGTTATGTTATTTGGACTAACCAATGCTCCTGCAGCTTTTATGGATCTAATGAATAGGGTGTTCAAGGCATATTTTGACATGTTCGTGATTGTATTCATTGATGACATCCTTATATACTCCCAGAGCGAGGAGGAGCATGCCGCTCATTTGAGAGTAGTGCTTCAGACCCTCAAGGATCGTCAGTTGTATGCAAAGTTTAGCAAGTGTGAATTTTGGCTAGACTCGGTGGCATTTCTAGGCCAAGTGGTGTCAGGTGAGGGCATAAAGGTAGATTCTCAGAAAATCGAAGCGGTGAAGAATTGGCATAGACTGGTGAATCCTTCTGAAATTCGGAGTTTCTTGGGTCTAGCAGGCTACTACCGAAGATTTGTTGAGGGATTTTCATCAATTGCAGCCCTATTGACCAGGTTGACTCAGAAAAAGATAAAGTTCCAGTGGTCAGAGGCTTGTGAGAAAAGTTTCCAAGAATTGAAGACCCGACTCACTTCAGCACCAGTGTTGACTTTACCCGAGGGTACTGATGGTTTTGTTGTATATTGTGATGCTTCGAGAGTCGTACTGGGATGTGTGTTGATGCAGCATGGGAAAGTAATAGCGTATGCCTCTCGACAGCTGAAAGTTCACGAAAAGAATTATCCGACCCATGATCTTGAGTTGGTCGCGGTGGTGTTGTCGCGCCCCATTTTCCTTGCGAAAAGCGGGTTACAACATGTGACAACTCTTAAGGGTATATTATGAAAGAAGAGTCGCCACCTAATGATTTGAGGTGAGTTAGGACACCGTACTAGCCTAAGGGACTGTTTTACTAGCCTAGGTCGCCAGAGTCGGGCAAGGGCTTAAATTACCTCGAAAGAAAGGTGTTAGGCACCTTTCAAGGTCCACAAATGTGGTTCCCAGCCGGATCCATTAATATGTGTGGAAGTTAAATAGTGAGCAAAAATAATTGATTTAACCTATGTTATTTGAGTTCAAACTAGATTGATAAATAAATAAAACTTTACAGACAAGCGAGAAGAAAGAAATTTGAACAAAAAATGCATTAAGAACGTTTTATCATCATTATTGTTATTATTACAAATATACAATCCAATACTATAAATACAGTAAAAAAAAAAACTTAATCCATTCAAAAAACATAACAAGATCATATAAAAACATGTACAGAAGATGAACAAATAAATAAAAAAAATTTAAATATGAGGCCGAACCTCGAAGAGGCGCCTACATATCCCTCAAGGGAATCAGGCCAGACGTAGCTCTACTATTAAAAAGCGGGGAGGGGGTTTTATCCTAAAGGGATCACCCCATGCAACTTAAATAATACTTCACGACCATTTAGATTACTCGTATTATTCAACGAGCAGAGACTATCATATCCCGTCTACCCACCTAGTTAATTGATTATTTACCCTAAAGCGTTTCTAGGCGAAGAAAACTAACGTCCTAATATTTTCCTACTCATCCCAAGCCTAAGGTCCAAGAGACATTGGACAACTAATTTGGGTTTGAATCTAAAAATCTTAGGCTGTTAAGGGGATTAACGTCAAACATAGCTTCAAGCAAATTAATAACACAGAAGGTTTCGAATAGGCCTCTATTAAAATGCATAATTATTGAAAGCATGACATCTGAACAAGTGCAACCAGATTTATAATATCACAAGCTCTACGGGCATGATTTCTAGTTAACAGATTTATACGTGATAAATAAACCTTATAGGCAAATAACTTACAGACTGGATGCACAGCACGCCATAGTTTGAAAGAACAAGTTCAAGTCATGATAGGTTCTTTTAAATACAATATTTACTATAAGCAATACTACAATAGTGTTTTCTAACGCATACAAACGGGTCACTAGTTATAACTTACAGAGGTGAATTTCTGATATGTTTTGTGCATACAAAAAGGTGATGTAATGGAAGATTTTACTAATATTTCTATAGGCATGGTATCTACGCTATAACATGAAACATGATTCATATCAAATTGTTTTAATTCTTAAAGGCATTAATCGCTAGGGACAGATTCAAATAGATTCAAAGCAAAATAGTCGACAGTAGGAATGCTTTTGACATATCAACGAGCATAAAATTCTCTTTTAGCAAAAAACTGATTTACGGATCTAGTCTATCTTGTAAATACCTATGAACATTCTCCCTAGCTCGTATGACCACTATTGTAAAATAATTTTTATAGGCAAATGTAGTAATGGACAAGTAATAATGCTAAAACCAAGTAAACTATAGGAATGGCTTATGCAGATTAACATGATATATTTGCACAGAAATGCTAATTAAATTCTTATAAGCGTAATTTCTGACTGAAACAGTTAAAATTGTTATTCATATGGCCAGAGACACTAGGACTTTAGTGCAAGATTATAAAAAAAAAACATTCAAATCATATATGCATGATTTCTACGATGCAATCCTATGAACAAACATGTTTATATTATTAGCATATTTTATTTTTATACTTATATTATCTTTTCCTATTTATGGGCAATATAACTAAGATTCAAATTATAAATTAAATTATTTAAAATCTGATAAATATAAATCTATATGTGTTAATCCTATAGGCATGCTTTCTAGGTGAATTAGCAGCAGTAAAGAAATATAATTCCCGCGCCCCATAAAACCCCTTCCACTATCATCAGCATTTATTTACAATATTACAAATTAGCGAACTAAATAAATAAAAAATTTCAGTAAAGTAAAACTAATCTAATAATAAAACTCCCAAGCCAAAATTCTTGCCTCAGCAACTCTCCGACAGGTCCGGAACATATCAAGGCTGCCTGTTTTAAAGATTAAAATACAACAGTAGATGCAACCAAAAATTTTGAACTTTGTAATTTATGTTAAAGATCATATTAGCACACAATCACTACAAGAGAGAGTAGCTAGGAGGACGCGATAACAAAATTTAACACACAATGACTTGTTAAAGTAGATATACTAACCAGTTGGGTGATAAAATTATAAATGAATTAGAGACGATGAATACGTCAAAAGCCTTGATTTATTGCCCAAACTCAACACATCAAGATCATAGGAATCTCAAGAATTTCAAGCAGTGCTTGTGTTGAGACGGGTTAAAGGAATTATAGAAAATAGAGCGGAGAGCAGAGCAGTAATGAGAGTACAGTAATTTTCAGTTTATTGACAATGTCCGAATGCATATCAAAGGGGACAAAGGGGTGCTTTTATAGTTGAAAGAGAAGGAATTAAAATATTCGGTGCTTAATGACAACATTTTCCATAAAACGAATAGACGAGACCCTAATCATCAGACTAAACTAAAACAAAAGAAAAGGAAAGTACTGAATTAGTGAAGGAAAGAAATAATCAATCATACCATATTTTCCTTAATTACTCCTAAGTGAATCAATTAGATCTAAAATACCAAAACTTTCCATAAATAGAGATTCATCAAAATTGTTCACCAAATTAAAGAAAATATTCGCCTTAATTAGTAAAATCAAATCAAAATATATAAAAACATAACCC
>JACEIK010000426.1:233549-264731 GCA_018107945.1 Datura stramonium | reverse complement strand
ATTGATTAAAATAATAATAAATAAAAGAAAGAATCAGTGGTATGAATTTCCTTACGTTAAACAAGATTGTATAAAATGGGAAAAATTATTCAAACGAGCTGTCATTAATGATTACCATAATAGATGCATATTCCACAGTTGTAAAATAAAATCATACATGAAATCTTTCAATTAATTATATAAACACTTCCAAAATAATAGTCTCATTGTCACATACCGACTGATCAGAGAAGAAAAATAAGTCAAATCAAGAGGAACTTACCGTAAATTATTGAGTCGCTACTTTCTAGTCTACAAATATTTTTAGACTAACATATTTAATATATTTACCTATGAGTTAGCTTTGACACGGGAAAAAAACCCATTAATTATTATTTAAATCAAAATCTGTCATGACATTTCAAAATTAAGGAGCAAAAATTTTCATATTGTATCACATGAATATATAAGACATTATATTTAACATGAGGCAAGAGAAATCAATATAGTAATATATCAAGAACCCTACATGGATGGCAAAGAGAATAGAACAGTGATTTCACGTAGATATATATGCGCACGCATGCCTACTGAAAGATACAGAGACCAAAGGTCAAACGACTTCCACCAAAGTTTCAACAAGAGCAATGACACACATTCCAAAACATTGATCTTTCTTTCTTCTTTTTCTTTATTTTATTATTTATTTATATATATTATTTTTTTTCCATGAATATTTGGCCAGATTAGAGAGTGACATAAACAAAGAGCACATAACAGTTAAGGGCTTTTATGTGTAAGATTATACAGACAAACACGGATAATAATTGAAACATTTCAAACAAGCATAAAAACTTAATTAAATTTTAGATCTAGCCTGGTATAGGCGAAAAAATAATGGAAAAGGGGATAAAACTCTGAAATAATCATGTAGTGGACAGATCTACGAGAATCTGTCCATAAACCGAACTTATTTTCGAAATTGACCAATCGGGCCTGCTGCCTCGTGGTGGTGGAAGAACTTGTCAGAAGCTATGGTTTGTCTGGTGGCTGGCATTAATGGCGGAGATGACGAGGAAGAAGAGAGAAAAGAGTATGAGGCGAAAGTTTAGTTTGCCGGCATTAATGATTTCGCAGGAGCAAATGAGAGGGAGGACGAAGAGAAGAAACGGAGAGAGATTTGGTGGGGTTGTTAATGGTGGTTCGCGGTGGTTGTACATGGAGGAAAACGATGAGGGGGAGAAAAATAGAGGAGGGGCGATGCTGGTTGGAGCCGGTGGTCTACCGGAGAAGGCAACGGAGACAAAGAGTTGTTTGGGGTGAAGGTGGTGACCAGGGTGTTTTCCAACAAGAGAGTTTATGGGTGAGGGTGGTTGGTTTTACCGGCGTTGATGATTGCCGGAGAGGGAAAAACGGGAGAGGGAGAAAGGTGACTTGCGACGCTGAAAGGGAGAAGGGGAAAATGGGTTTGGGTTTGGGATATTGGTAGGTTAAAAAGGAAATATTCATTGATTTGATCAGAGCCATTGGATTAAAAGGAGTGGACGGTCAAGATTTTTGGGTCGGCTTGTGGGTCGCGGATTGAGTAGGTGGGAAGAATTAAATTGAAAATCAAACTGGATTTTAAGAAATGTCCAAATTTTGAAAAATAGGCTAAAATTGGGTAGGAATTAAGTGAAAGTGGCTAAATCTTAAATAAATTGGAAGGAATTATAAAATTAGCTGCTATATAATTAACAAAATACTACACTTGTAATTAATTTAATGAATAAATAATATAGTTTAAATTACGGAAAAAATCATAGAAACATTATTATTAATATAAATAAGTTATAAATTGAAAGGACTCATGTAAGTATTATATAATTAATAAAATATTATATTTTTTTAAATAATTCAATGACTATGAATTAAAAAATTAAATTATCAAAATGTATTTATATAAACTTTATTTTTATATAAATAATTTATAAATTCAAAGTAATATTATTACGAAATATATTTGTAAATTTAGTAAAATTATGTAAATAGTTTATAAAAATTAAGTAAAATTATATATTTTAAAATAGGCGTATATTAATCACAAATATATATATGCACAATTATTTTATATTAGAAAATTAATAAATTGAACCAACAATACACAAAAACAAAAAATTTTATATATATATAATTTAAAATAATTTCGCAAGGTTATGATAATTAATTATTTTAAAAAATATGAATGCTCATCGAATATTTGCGTAAAAAAGGTAAATAAAATATACATATATGACGTATACGGGGTGTAGAGAGGTCAAAATTGGGTGTCAACGTGTGTTTGCATTGAAGATATGGCATTACTTGTATGGGCTTGTGTGGATGTATTCACGGATCACAAGAGCTTGCATGCCATTACCTGCTCTTTATGTGGTCACGTAAAGATCTCAATCTTCGGCAAAGAAGGTGGTTGGAGTTATTAAGAACTACAATATGAGTGTTCTTTACCACCAAGGAAAGGCTAATGTAGTGGGGTATGCATTTAGTAGGCTCTCCGTGGAGAGTGTGTCCCACGTGGAGAAGGGAAAAAAGTAGTTGGTGAAAGATGTTCAGAGCTCGCAAGGTTGGGACTTAGATTGATAGGAAGCTCAGCCCAGATGGCGCGTGTGTGCGAATGGAGTCGAGAATGCGTCCTTGGTGGTTGATGTCAAATCTGCAGCAAGATGAGAGATCCAGTTTTGAAAAAATTTGAAGGGAAAGCGGTGCGAGTCGAATGTGGAGGTTTTCTCCCCAAGGGAGATGGTGTCCTACGATACAGAATTCGTATGTGTCCAGTGGTAATTTAGAGTTGGATATTGCATGAAAGCACACGGTGCCGGAATGCTGTCAAATGCAGGAGCCACGATGATGTATCGGGACTTGTGATAAATCTATTGGTGGGATGGTATGAAGAAGGATATTACAGAGTTCGTAGCCAAATTCCAAAATATAAGCAAGTAGTCGGCGTCGAGGCGGAGCGTACTTGAGGATATCAACATTCCTACATGGAAGTGGGAAGAGATTAATATGGACTTTATAATAGTTTGCCTCGCACTCGGAGACAGTATGACTCCATTTGAATTGTTGTGGACGAGGTTAACAAGGTTGCACACTTCATGCAGAAGCCGAACAACGGATTCAGTAGATGATTATGCCAAGTTGTATATTTGGGAGTTGGTTAGGCTTCGCTGGGTTCCTTGTGCAGTATTTCGAGACCAAGGTACTCGGTTTACCTCCCGATTACGGTCTTGCCGGAAAAGAGCTTGGGACTCGGGGTTAAGCTCGGCCTGACATTTCACCACTTGAATCGATGACGAGCGAACGAATAATCCGAGACTGCGGGACATGTTAAGGGCATGTGTGGTACGCTGGATTTTAAGGGTAGTTGGGATCATCATTTGCCCTTAATCAAGTTTTCTTATAATAACGGTTATCTTTCCGGTATCCAAATGGCACCGTTAGAGGCTGCATGGGCGGAGGTGTAGATCTAGTTGGATGGTTTGAGGTTGGGGAGACCGTATGATAGGGCCGGACTCGGTTGTGAAGAGCATAGTGAAGGTTGATTGATAGGGGCAGGTTGGAAAAGCGCTCGGGACGTTCAAAGTCATATGCGGATGTGAGAAGAAGAGATTTGGAATTTGATGTGGGCCAGGTATTTATAAAGGGTATCTCCCATGAAGGGGAGTAAATGCGGTTTTGGAAAGAAAGGAAAACTCGAGTCTACGATGTGTTAGTCATAACGGGGTTGTGAGGGCGAGTTGGTAAGGTGGCGTATGAGTTGGACTTGCCCTAGGAGTTATCTTGAGTTCATCACGAGTTTCATGTGTCCCGCTTTTGAAAAAGTGTTTGGGTGATCCATCTTTAGTAGTCCCGGTGGGCCGGCGTTGGTGTAAAGGACAAGCTCGAGTTATTAAGAAGTACGTGGAAATATTAGATGCGTCAAATCGTAAGCTAAGGAACAAAGTAGCTTAGGTTAAAGTATTATGGAGAAATCAGCATGTTGAAGGAGTTATGTGAGAAGTCGAAGCGAATATGAAGGCTAGATACCCACACTTGTTCTCCTACGAGCTCGGTTTCGGTTGGTATCGGTTTTGCCTTAATTCTCTGTCGGTTTTCATGTTTAGTTAAATGCGTACAAGTTTGTTTTATGATATGGTATATGTATGTAGTGTCAATCCTAGTTCATGCATGTATTTCTTTTCGGAGGTAGTTATTATGTCGGTTTTCGAAGCAAACGATCGGTAATTGCATATGATGATTGCTTGTCTCTGAGGATTTTACGCATGTAACATTCGAGGACGAATGTTCCCGATGGGGAGATATTGTTATACAAACGAGGATCGGATACGAGAGTCAAAACGGATAAAAACTAAAAATGCAGGTTTGCGAGCTGAGGACAAGTCGTTGAACCTTTCGTGAGGAGACCGCGAGTGTCGGGTGACTCGTGGGAAGACTTGTGTGACAAGATGGTTGAAGGTCCCTACGGGCGTGGGAGCGACTCGTGGTCGACCACCGCCAGGTCATCGAAATTCGGCCGTAAAGGAGAGGTTCAAGCAAATGGAAGGATCAACCCAGTGTAACGGAAGGAGACACGACTTGTCATGTTAGGCAACGAGTCATGGTGTGGGCGTTGGGATGAAATTTAATAAAATAGTTTTAAGGGAGCGATGAACTTCAACGAGTGAATTTGGGAGCGACTCGTGACGCACGTGCTTGAATCGTTATATGCGTCCATTAGAGGTTCCGGCTAACCCCGGTTGATTGATGGACTTGGGTAAGGTGACGGATCATGAGGACTGGCAATAAGTCGTCGGAGTCACTCGTTAGGACCCACGACGGTTATTTTTGCATTTTTAGCAAAGAGGCTGTTTTCATAATTTCTAAATTCTAAGGCCTAAACTATATCATTTTAAGGTCGAATGGGGTCTTTTAAAGGGAGATTAGTCCGTATTAAGCCTCGTTCATGCATGCAAGAGTATAGAGAGGAGAGTAGAAGGTTATTCAGATGTACTTCCCCAATTTCTCTAAATTCCATCTTGAGCTTTCAAAAAGGGAGATTAAGAATCAAGTGTTTGGTGTAAGGCTATCGATGAGTGATCCTTCCTCACCCATGCTCCTACTCTATGATTTTTTACTTGAGAATCTATTTAAAAAACTTCATGGGGTCTTGTATTTGGTTTATATAAGGACTAATGATTTAATTATGGATTTTGAAATATTATTATAATCTATGGATTTTGATAAATCTTTGAGATTTAAATTGATTATGATGTTGTTGATTTTGATTTCTAAGAAATTAAGCTTAATTATGCATGGCCCATGATGAATTGATTTATGATCTACTATTTTCATTTTTGATATTTAAAAGCCCAGCATGATATATGATTCGAAATATGAATTTATTTAAATACCGCTATGATTTTAGAAGTTTTCAAGTTATATGTATGATCTACAAGTATGCATGAAATCTATGATTCATGAATTATATTTTTGGTTGGCTTCGGGGGCCTCAAGTCATGGTTAGTTCCGTATGTTCAAGCATGTTTACGATTATCATGATCTAACTAGCTCATAAATTCATACATATTATATACTATGAGCCTTTATATATATTTTGGGAGTAGTATCGGAAACAGAGATGAGTTTGGGGCTTAGGTTAAACTCACGGATCGATGAACTACATGCTGCAGAAGTAGGTATGTTTGGGACCCCTTTAAATGTTTGTCCACGGCCCAAGTGGCCCTTTTAATGTGTGATCACACCTTCATAGTTTCTACCCTTGGCAAGGTAAGAACACTCTCCCGACTAGGGTCACAGAAATCGGGCTTCATGTGTGCTCGTATGGGGTAATGTCGGTTAGAGAATCTCGGCTGTTCCTCATGAATTTATGCATGTTATGATTATATGTTATTATGATTTATGATACGAGTATGATGTCCTACTCTTATGATCATTTATGAATTTTATATATGCTTTAAATGTCTGTTTTACTTTCTTGCATACTCGGTACATTCCTGTACTAGGCATGCTTTGCATGTTGTATCGTCTTATGATACGGGTCCTAGTTCTCGGAGCTCATCCTCACGAAGTGATAGATTCGTACTTGCTCTCAGCGCACTTGGTGAGTCCTCATGTTAAGGGCTACATGTTCACACTCTATATTATTCCTTCGGTTTACGGATGTTGGATTAGTTGGGGAGTTGTCGTAATCGCCTTTCATGTTTAGAGGCTTATCATTAAAAGTTGTATTCATAGTATTGTATAAGTATTGTATTGTTTTCCCTTATGTTATGTTATAGTTACGTTCTCTATGCTAAGTCTTACGCTCTATTAGTTTGCCTGCGACCTAAAGACTTTGTCTTAACTGTTTACCTACGAATGAAACGAGTCGGCAGGGCGTGTTACTAAATAAATAAAACGGTAAGTAAATAACACAATTACTTAGAGTGGAAAACACCCGACTCAAAGGTGAAAAACCATGAACGTACTCCAGAGTTTCTCTTCAGCTTCACTAACTTCAGAGCCTCTTCAAGCGGCTTAATTCTGACTGCTGCGATCTAAGAAATTATAAACTACAATTCTGCTTAGTTCTCGCTTGACAACAATGTCTTCATAGTAACACTTACTTGGTTACTTTCCTCATTTCGGTTTATATCTCCTTTGAGTCAAGAATACCACTAATTACAACTTTCCAGGCTCCTAGTACAAGAATAGCCAACTCAGCTAGACACTTTGCTAGACAAGTTTGTAAACCAAATAATCTCAGAAAGCCAATTGCTCTTTTCTCTCTTTGTGAGTGTGTGTGTGTCCGAGATATCATTCTTCGTATATACACACGACTCCCGAAACTGTATTTCTTCCTAACTCTTTACGTGACATCTTTGCCCGTTATTAGGATTCTTCCTCATGTTGGACTCTTCATACGACACTTAACTTCTTGCAAAGATTGTAACATAATCGGACTCCGTCTCTCTCACGATATATCCATATGTATATGTAGATGAGTTTGATGATTGCTTAACTATTAACTCAAGATTTTCCACGCCCCTTGCTTAGGATAATGGCATGCTTATTACATAGGCTGCTCAACACCTCACATTGGAGTGACTTTATTCACATGTTTCATCGGCACATTGTCAAACATCAAAACGAAAGTCGACAAATTCCACCTTTTTGATGATGACAAGCACGATCCCGTTTTTACGTGGCCGTCAAACCAAAAAGACATCTCTCGAATGAAACAGGTTAGTCAAGTGGGTTATAAATATTGCATGATCAATATGTTTTCAATTTCTTTCTTCCCCTTTTTGGCATCATTGAAAAGCTAAGTCAATGAATCATTGTTGTCAAAATGTTAGACAACCTGGCCGCCCTTGCGGGGCAATCCCGAAAAACATGATAGCAGAATTTTAAAAAGAGGCAAAGAGAAAGCATTAACAAGACAGTGAAAATTTGTAACAAAAACAATTCATTGAATCAAGGAAGCCTTAACATGAATACACTACGAAAAACAAAAAACGAGTCAAGCCTTGAAAGTAGGAGTAACAAAATAGGGAAAACAACACAAAGAGGTTATAGGAAGGAGGTCTTGGGAAGTAATTGAGAAAGCGGCGATGGTTTCAACATTCACGACCCTTTGATTCAAGAGTTCATGCTCGGTGATCTTATCTTCAAGAGAGGCTTTTTCCAAAGCATGGCGGCTCGGGCGGCCTCACAGCTCGGGCCGGTCTTCTCGGCTAAGGCATTATGCATCTTTTGAAAAGGAGTGTCGACCCCTCGCCATTGAAGCGGAGTAAGTCGCGTGTTTTCGCCTCGCCCGAGGACATCTTTCGTAGTTGAAAGTTTAAACTGAAACGAGGGTAGAAGGTAATCCTCGAAGACATAGGACAAGAGAAGGCATAAGGAAGAGCATGTCCTTTATCGTCCTTAGGAAAAAATACTTTGCATGTATGTTTTCACTATAGACTTTAAGCTTGTCTGTCTTGACGCAAAATGAAACAATTCCATTATTGGAATGATCAGCTGGTTAGAATTGGAGTTGGGTAGGGAGCACCACGACACCCTCAGGAAAAGAGTGAAGTCAAAGTACGTGATTGACACTTTTCTGTGTAGTTTTGAAGGGTTCTGCATGTTTTAATGTGGCCCGAACTACCTAGCGGCAATAGAGAACTGACTCGTTTCCAGCATTGCATGAATCATGGCCTTCATAAGGAGGTACAAAAAATTAAGTAATCTCATCCCAAAGGGTTAGAAACAAATCGGTAGGACCCGGTAGCAAATGTGTGTGGCCAAGGTGCTGGGAAGTTATTTGAAGCATGCTTCTGACTGAGCGGGGTGTGCACGAGAACGTATTTTGCTTAGGGATTTTGGGTTGTAAATCAGCTTTGTCAGAACATCAACAATTTGCCAGAGCGTGAAGATCATGAATAATAAACAAGTTGAGGTGCTTGAAACCCGGCATGAAGTCTTTTATTTGTTGAGAAATCCTCAGGCTAGATAGGAAGGTATGGGAGGGTTTTCGGGGACCACGAGAAGAACCAATTCCACTTGTTGAATTCTATACAGTTAAAATTCTCTAGGAGAAGAAGACTTGAGCTATTTGCAATGATGAGCAACCTTAGATTGCTTGAAGGGTTCTAGAGAGGAAGCTTACGGTGATTTACGAAAGCGAGAGTGGGGCGGGAATGAACCATTTTCCCCTCTAAAAGGTCTAAAATTATTCTTGACAACGACGTTGTTTAAAGCTTGGGAGGTAGAAAATTTACTAAATAGCCCTTAAAATTCACTTTGTGAAAAGCTGTCGGAGTGACCACTAGCAATTTCGTGGTAGGTGACCCGACTGCGTAGTCACTCCGTCCCGATACAGCTTGCCCTAGGCTCATCGGTAGGTCACCGAGGGACCTGGGAGTCGTGGTCACCCAGTCGTGGACCGCGACTCCTGCGAAGATTAAATGCTAAGTTGGTAACGAGCCACCTAACGAGAGTCGTTGCCGCGACGATGACTCGTTGTGACGCGTTCGTACAACGGCTAAAAACTTTTCAGTGCAGTAGCAGGGGGACATAACGAGTCGTTCTGGGGACCACATTTAGTTGCCCCCACTGTCCAAGTACACTAATCCACTAATAAAATTCTCAACCGAGCTGACCACGACTCGTGAAGTCCTGGGTGGAGCTGCTTGTTCCGCTTCTTATAATTCTCAACCTCTTCTGCGGCTCCTTTAACAGTCGTTAGGTCACTGTGGCCAGTTAGGTAGAGTCGTCTGTAGCTTTTCTACGGCTTTTCCAGATTTCACGATTTAATCACGGAATTAGATTTTGAGTTTTCGAGGCATTATAATTGTTCTTCCCCACGCTACGTTATTCATGTCTATGAACTTTTCTCAATATATGAGTTAGAGTTATGATGAAAATCTTATTCATTGATCTTATTTATTTGTAAGAAATTTAAGACTTTTCTATGATATTACTCATACTCTATAATATCCTTTTTCCATGAACTATACGATTTTCTAAACAAAATTACGAAGCATTGTTAATGTTGGCTGCTTGGATTAGTAAATGGTGCAACTTGACCATCTTCGAGGAGTATACGTAATGACACGGATAATAAATTGGAGATAAGTGTAGTTGTCGAGCTCGAAATGGGATAGTGGAAGGATAAGAAGGTATAACGAGAATTAGAGCGGTTGGGATCCATTCTAGCTTAATGAACTGCAACGGCTCGGATGCAGCCATATCAGCTCAAGTTGTTACAAAACCAACTGAGGAGAGAGGGAAGAGCAATGAACAACTAATATTCACACTTCTCATCCCCCTTCTTCTGATTCTCTATCTCTTCTTTCTCTTCTTCAGCTCCTTCTCTTCTCTTCTCTTCTCCCTATCTTCTTCTCTAAATTCTGATTTCATCATATCTTCTTTGCAGATCTATGGACAGCAGTGGAAGTTTCCTATTTTAGTATCTTTAGCTTATCATTCCTTAGTTTAATTTGCTACCAAGTAATCATTCAGTTTGCCATTAATCGAAAATCCCAAAAATATTTCAGTTTATATTTGAATTTCAATTTGTCTGTTAGAACTTTATCGAGATCATTACATTTGGTTATTACAAATTCTAGATCACATCTAGCATACTGCCTAGAGCCCAGCGCAGCTGGCTGTGAACACTCACTGCCTAGCGCCCGATAGTTGGGTTGCCCAACGGTCACTTCCTAGGGCCTTAATATAGAGATTACTTGCAAATCCTTCAATGAAGCAGGCTATGCTATTTCTATAACCTGCTCAACCAGGTGATGCTTTCCACCAAATTTTGAATGGACTTGCTCGTAAATTACCCCCATCATCACAATCACAAGACCATGCGGAGACAACAAGCCTTAAACTGAAATGCTGGTCCAGTTGGTGATCTAAAACCTTGGTTGGATCAAGCTGCACCTCCAGATTTACTCATTTTTCCCCTTGCTTGATTGTTGACTCCTTTTTGCTTATAACGTTTATTTATTTATTCTATGTTAGTTTTGGGAATTAAATGATGTTATGACATAACTGTCTTACTCATTAAGGGTTAAAGTTTTCATAGACTGATCAATCTATATTAGAGCCAGCTGGAGCAATGGAGGAAGAACACTAAGTTGCTATGGATTTGGTCTTATTATTTGGTGAATAGTCGAGGCTGAAGAAACTCAAAACTAGCTACAAAATGATAAACAGGAAAGAAAGCAAGCACGTAACAAAATTAATAATGGACGATAAATCAAAATCATCATGTCAAAGACCTTGATACTGATAGATGGAAACACCATGCTTTTACAAAATCTGTTGACCAGTCACACTTAATCTCAATCCATAAAAGTACAGAAAGCACTAAAACCAGTTTCAGAATAAACCAGTACTTCAGCTAATACATCATACATCTTATATAGTCCCAATTGCTTCAGTTGATAAGCTCCTTAAAAATCTGTGAAGGAAATAAATAAATTAGTCTTATAAGTAACGGTTTAAACAAAATATAATCATTCAAAAGCGCTTAACTTCATGGCAGAACTGACACTATTTCAATTTGGTTTAATATAATGATGCTTATTCTTTATCTACCGCAAGGTTTGTTCAGATATCTTGAAGGAGTGGACTACATAGATGGAATATTGGCATTTCAGCTTCCTACCATCAATGCTTTGCCTTGATATAAATGAAATCAATTTGATTCTTTGTGTCCCTTCTCGAGATGCCTAAATCCCATTCACGACTAAGCTTTTCCAAACGAGAAAGATCATAATATCTCCCTGTAGAAAAATACTCATATGAAGAAGACATCAGCTGTTCTCTACAGATCTTTGGATTTCCTAAATGGTTGTGTTTATACCATTATGTGAAACTGATCAATGAATTTCCCTACATGTGAACTCTAAATGCATTCACATTAACTAATGACAGCTGACTTTGAGGATAATGCATCCATTTTGACTCTTTTCTTTCATCTTACAACTAAATTCAAACAATGCAACTTTCTTTCTTTTCAACTCTTGTTTTCTTTTCTTTAGTTTCCCTCATTTTCCTATACCTACCCTTCACCCCCTTAAAAGCCCCAAAAAATGAAAGAAAAAAACTCCTCTTAAAAAGCCTCTCTTATTTTTTTTCTTACAATTTTCTTTACTCTAATCTCTTTCTCTTCACTTTTTCCACTTCTCCAAGAACCATCTCTAATCAATCAAGAGCTCACTATAAAAGTGATGGAGTAGTTATTCATTTTGTATCAATACACCAAACTTTGCTCATTTCAGAATAAGTTCATTGTTCTTATTCTTTTAGTTATCTAATATAATTCTTGCAAATCCTTCAATGAAGCAGGCAATGTTATTCCTACAACCTGCTCAACCAGATGATGCTTTCCACCAAATCTTGAATGGACTTGCTCGTAAATTACCCCATCAGTAAAAGACCATATACGGAGACAACAACGTCTTAAACTGGACTGCTGGTCCAGTTGGTGATCTGAAACCTTGGTAGGATCAAGCTGCATCTCCAGGTTTACTCATTTTTCCCCTTGCTCCGTTGACTTCCTTTTTTGTTATAACATTTACAAAGAGTTTTGGGAATTAAATGATGTTATGACATACATGATAATTTGACAAACAATGGCACAGGAAATGTCAAAAAAATTTCAATCACATTTTGAGATGTAACTGTTCTATTCAGTAAGGGTTCAGCTTTCATAGTCCCAGACAGATTTTTTCTTTTCCAATTCGGAACTCATTCTAGTACAAAAATTTATATGTACTTTTTTCCCATACTAATTTTTTGAATTGTCGAGGCTGAAAAAACTCAAAACTAGCCACAACATGATAAAGAAGAAATAAATCAAATTACAAAACTAATAATGAATGATTAAAAAAATCATGTAAAAGATATTGGCGTTAACAGATGTAAGCATCATCGTTTTACACATTCTCAATCCATAAAAGTAAAGAAAACAGTAAAATCAGTTGCAGAATACAATAACTAATAGCACCAGTAATTCAACTAACATATCATACACCTTATACAAGCTTCTCTTGTCTTCACAACTCCTTAAAACAGCAAAGAAATAGATTGAATTTAGTCTCTTACATAATGGCTTAAAGAAAGATATGATCACTCAACAAAAAGAAGCTTAATTTCATGGCACAACTAATACAATTTCAGTTCGGTTTGTGCGGAAAGAAGCTTATTCTTTATCACTCATAAGATATGTGTAATTAGTAATCTCAAATGAGTGGACCATGAGGCTGGAAGATTAGCATCATCATATTCATTGGTAGTACTTCCATTTCAAAGTGAAGAGAAAAACAGAAGAAGTTGTAAACTTTAGACAGGGTGTCAAGAAAAATAGTACTCAATAAACTAGTGTAAATAGAATTGCGCTTAGACTTCAGCTCGCATTGAATCGAGAACATACCCAGATAACCAATTGGATGCACGGTGTTGGAGTATCGTTGATCATTCTGTGGATGAAGACCTCAAAACCGGAATATGCCATCTTTTCAGCTTGCATTTCCTTGATGACGATGGATGACTCGCTGAGTGATTCCTTGCATGACTTTACCTCAATGGATTTTAGGGAAGGCGTGTACCCAAAGAAAGAAGGTATCACCTTAAGATATCGGCATCTTTTCAATACCGTGTTCAAGCCATGGAAAGGCATCACCTGAGACATCCCATTCTGAAAAAGAAGGATTTCTAGTTTCAAGAATTTGAGTTTGCTGAACTGCTCATCATTCACTTTCCACGTATTGGAACTAATGGTAACTCCTACCAGTTTGAGTACCTCAAGATTTGAAAGGGCCGAGACTTCATTAAGATTTATACAGAAATTGGACAGTGTCAACTTCTTCAAGTTTGATGGGAACTTCAACTTATCGATCCAGGTCAATGTGGAACCAGTAGAAATCTTGAGCATTTCAAGATTTTTAAGTTTGCTAAATGCTGGAAACGAGCCATCAAATTTGGAAACTTCACACCTCAGTTTCCAAAGATTTGGTGTCTTCTTCAAGATCTTATCAGCATTCTCCATGCAAGAAAAACATACTGAGGAAATAGTTTGCAGATCATCCATTGTAGAGGAGCTTTCTGAGGATTCTTCTCCATTGTTCAAAGTGAAGAATGCTTGATCATATATGTGGAATGTCGCAACAACCATCTCCCAAATGGTATCCGTACAGATGCCGTCCTCCAAGTCCTTGAACTATCAAAGTTTCAAGGTTCCAAAGATTGGTAGGAAGTGATAATGTATCTTTGGCTGTCGAAAAACAAGATACCTCAAAGGGTCAATTCTTGTGGGACAAAAATCAGTATGGTTAATTCAAGATCTAAAACCTGTAGAGATTTGTCCCATGTACTAGTTTCCCAGACATCATCAATGAGGACAACGTATCTCTTGGGCATTAAAAGTTTGCCAAGCTTACCTGCTAATTCACTTTCAGTCTCTCTTTCAAGTTTAGCTCTTTCATCAGTAATATCTTATATAGTCCCAATTGCTTCAGTTGATAAGCTCCTTAAAAATCTTTGAAGGAAATAAATAAATTAGTATTATAAGTAACGGTTTAAACTAATATATAATCATTCAAAAAAAGCTTAACTTCATGGCACAACTGACACTATTTCAATTTGGTGAAAATAATGTTGCTTATTCTTTATAAGGTATGTTCAGAAATCTTGAAGGAGTGGACTACAAAGATGGAATATTGGCATTTCGGCTTCCTACCATCAATGCTTTTCCTTGAATTGAATATATGAAGATAATTAATTTGGAATTAGATATTATTAACAATGTGGGCTTCCTACTTCATAGTAAAGAGTAAATGAGTGTGAAAAAGTTCATAAGAAAGCACGTTAACTTCGGTTGCATTGAATCAATGACGTACCTGATAACCATTTTAAGGGTTGAGATGTTACTGTTCTACTTGCGGATAATGATCTCAAAACCAGAATTTCCCGATATACCAGCTAATGTTTCTCTGACGGCCATGGCTGACCCGACAAGTTCTTCATTGGATGATATTAGCTCAACTGATTTCAAGGAGGAGGAATCCTCAAAACATGAAGGGATCACCTTTAGATATCGAGCATCTTTTTCAGTACCAAGTGTTCAAGGCATGGAAAGGCATATTCCGAGGCATGCCATTCTGAAAAAGAAGGATTTTCTAGTTTCAAAATTTTGAGTTGAAGGAACTGCTCATCATTCACTTCCCATATGTTAGAACTAATGGTGACTCCTACCAGCTTGAGTACCTCAAGTTCTGGAAGGATTGCAAAGTTCAGTAAGATGTATGTGAAAATTGGACAGTGTCAACTGGTTCAATTTTGAAGGGAACTTCAACTGATTGATCAAGGTCAATCGTGCCGGAAGAAATCTTGAGCATTTCAAGTTTTGTAAGATTGCTAAACGCAGGAAACGTGCCATCAAATTTGGAAACTGATCTCAGTTTCGAACATTTGAATGTCTTCTTCAAGATCTTATCAGCATTCTCCATGCAAAGAAAAACATACTGAGGAAATAGTTTGCAGATCATCCATTTTTGAGGCTTTCTGAGAATCCTTCTTCCTTATTCAAAATGAAGAATGTGATCATATATATGTAGATCATCGCCTTCACCATCTCCCAAATGGTATCCGGTACTGATACTCGACCTCAAGTCCTTGAACTATCAAAGTTTTTCAAGGTTCCAAAGGTGGCTGGAAGTGAAGTAATGTATCTTTGGCAGTTCGAAAAGCAAGATACCTCAAAAGGGTTAATTCTTGTGGGAGAAAATCAATTATGGTGAATTTCTAAATCTAAACCCTCAGAAACTTAGACCTTTTAAACAAGAAAGATGCATGGTCTATGGAGAAACACTTGCATGTTATTTTCTATCCTCCCTGAATTGGAAGAATTTGCATGTGAGAAAGACAAACACCATTTCTCAAGATTATTGCACTGAGAATGAAGGGATAAGCGCCGTGGAGTCCTGTACTTTGGAGGGAAAACATGAGAAGGATCAAATCCTTTGTCCCTGTCAGTGGAAAAATTGGTATAATTAGAGTATGCTCAAAAAGATGAATTGATTCAAGAAACATATCAAATGCTTTGGTTACCCTTTTACACTTTCTAAAAAGTTCTCCTGCTTGGCTTTCTTCCTGCAAAATTCAAGCAACAGGTCATGTATGCGGCATGCCTTGATCTTACCATCAAAACTCTTTTTGGCTACTGTAATCAGATTTCTCCCAACAAGATTCTCCAGGTAATCGTTTGCTATATCCTCCAAAAGACTTCTCGTTTGAGTTGTTACAAAACCTTCAGATATCCACAACCATGTTAACTTTGAGACTTTTATCTCTCTGCCCTCTGAAAATACTCCAAAATATAGAAAACATGGCCTCAAATGATTGCGACCATTCTGATAACTAAGATCAATAGTGCCCTTTGACTGATCCTGAATATGCGGACCTATACTTTACATACTTTCTCCCAATAATGTTCTTTCTTATCCATCCTTGTAAGAATACCTGCTACCAGAACAACTGAGAGAGGTAGTCCTCTACACTTTTTTGTTATTCTTTCACCAACATCCATAAGTCCAAGGGCCATATTTCTTCATTGAATACCTTTTTCTTTAATAGCATCCAACTTTCATCATTTGACAGAAATTGAAGATCAAGGGGATCACTAACAAGTGTAGCATAAGAGGCAACATCACGATGACGAGTTGTCAGGATAATTCTACTTCCATTGTTGTTATCTGGGAAGCATAAATATAAATCATCCCATGCACTAGTATGCCAGATATCATCAATGAAGATAAAATATCTAAAACAATTTTTCCGTAGCATCTCTGCTAATGCTTTTTCAGCCTCTTTATCAAGTTTAGCATTCTTACCGATAAGATCACTTAGAATGGTTAACAACACATTCTTTCGAGTATATTTCTGTGAGACACATGTTTTGGCACGAATATCAAAATGAGAGACAATTGACTCATCAAGGAAGTATAGTTTGTTATAGTAGTCTTTCCCCTCCAGGCATCAGAAGTGAGATGACATCAAGATTTGAAGACCCTTCAGTTGAACACGTCTTAGTTTGTCCATCACATCATTACGACCCACCATTTCTTCATTCATGCTAGTACTCCTAGCAAATTGTGAAGAAGTATCTGCATTATAAGCATTTGTGGTGTTGTGCAATACCAAGTCAAACACATTGGTTTCTTGAAGCTCTGCTACCTCTCTGCCATGAGTATAATATCCTCTCAACATTCAAGATCCAGAGAAAAAGACACCAGTCAGGAACATCTTTTTTCTTACCCAGAATCAAATATATATTCTACCTCACACACCAAACCATTTGTCTGTGTTACAAAATGTTGAAGCCCGTCTTGCTGTTCTACAACAGCTTGAAAGCACTTGAGTTCTTTCTGAACTTTCTGAGATTGACTCTTGACAGAATCAACTGAATTTGAATAGAGGCTTTGAAACATCTCCCTGTTGTCTAAAATGAATTTAGCAGAGCCCACTCCGTCAATTCCAGGTAAGTTGAGCTGAAGGAGAATTTTCTTTCTAATGATGATGTAGATCACTGCTTGCATACTTTGAATTTTCCCTGGGAAATCATGATTGGCCTTTTCACTGTAAGTTAATGAGTAAACCAGAAGTCCCGCATCAACAATCACAGAGTCTACATCTTGAAGATGCAATTCAGTGACCTGTATTGGCAGATTAGTGGATTGACTCTCCAGAAGTTGCACATCTCCTGAAGGATAGCCTTTGTCTCTTTGCAATTATTAGAAATCGGAAGCTCTTCCAAATTGTATAGGAGTGTCTCCAAAAATCTAACTCCACAATCTACCACATACTTAATTTGGATAACGGGATACCATTGTGACTGGACTAACTTTGACACTCGAAGGACAACAATATAGATCTTATGTATGAACTGAAATTTTCCATGTATGAGATTAGAAAACAAACTATGCTCTTCATCTCCACATTCATAGCTTGGAAAAATACAACAGATAACCATTATTGTGTGCCATGCCACTTCTAATACGTGAGAGAAAAAAGTATGTAGGACACGAGGCTTGATGCATCTGTCTGAAACAAAGCAGACCAATCTATTAAGGAACTTCAACTCCTTTAAAGCCTTTTCAATTTGACCCATGAGTGGTGAATTTGGATCATTAAGTTTCAGAAGATCACTGAGATTGTCAGCAACAGTTTCAATGTATTCCATTACAAATTTGAGAATAACAATACCATCCTTGTTGGCTAGGTCAAGGTGATCCTTCATGAAAATTTGGTTTAGCTCTTCTAATTTCAGTCTTGGTATTCCAAAACTTATGTTGCAATTCAGAGACGTAATCATGAAAATGGTGACTCCATGGTCTTACTTTCCCACTGTAGATCTGGACGAGATCAGCTGCAGCACCTTGAAATAGACGTTGGACTTTATTTATGGCATCTATTCCACATTCGCAGACATGCAAGTTGAGAATGATATCCAGACTTAAAATCTCTTTTAAAGACTTGAATCCATCCAGTGAAGACAGATACTTTTCTGTAGGCAAACTGGATAAGCCCCATTCCTTTTCAATCCACTGCCAAGTTTCAAGGGGGTCAGATTCCTCTGAGAAGAGATATTTTTCAAAAAATATAAGGAATGATTGGCATTCCTCTCCAATCCGCCGTGGAATTTCAAGGAAATTAGATATCTTTGATCTATATTCGTCTGAATACATAAAAATGAACTCCAGTCCTCTACAATATGCTGCATAGAGTGAAGGAAGTCAGATTCAGATTAAATTAAAATTTGATATTCATTTAAGAACATATTGAATGAAGTGCATTCATGTCCAATCCACTGCAGAGTTTGACGTAGATGAGATAACTTTGAAAGATACTCATCTGAAAACACAGAGAATGAACTGATCCTCTTCAATCCGCTGCAGTATGTCAATGGGGCAGGATTTCTTTGGAAAATGATATCCTTCTAGCAAGGGAAGGAATGAACGGCTTTTCTCTGCAACCTGCTTCAGAATTGATTCAATATCATGTTCCTCTGAATTCCAATATTCATCAGAGTCCAAAACTGTACCATATTGCTCCTTAAATGTTTCAATGAGATGATTATAGTCGGAAAACATATGGAGTGAACCGCGTTTCTCTTCAGCCTGCTGCAGTGTGTCTAGGAAACAATATAACAGTGACAGGTATTTGTCTTCAATCACACAGATTGAACTGTATTCCTTTTCAATCCGCTGCAGAGTGTCAACGAGATGAGCATCCTCTCTAGACACACGGAATGAAACCAATTGCTTTTCAAGACGCTGCAGCATCTCAAGGGGATGAGACATATCTGAAGGCAGATATTCCTTTCTTGAAAACATATCACCTAATCCCTCTCTGAATATACTGCGATAACAGTAGCTGAGCTTGAAGATCAGATGCTTGATTCAAAAAAGAACAGCAAAGTCTTTTTGGTCTAAATTTTTTTTTGTAAACTGGAACTAATGGTTTGAATATGTCATCTAGCTACTCCACATATATTTTATTAGTTAATTCAAATTTGTCAATGTGATTGATTGTAACCCTCAATGAATTTTATATAATATTTTAGTCTTCAAAGCATAGCTGGTCGTTTGCTGGATCTGGTTGTTTAATTCACTGTCACAACAGATCCTGACA
Organism: Datura stramonium; assembly: GCA_018107945.1. Classification (NCBI taxonomy): domain Eukaryota; kingdom Viridiplantae; phylum Streptophyta; class Magnoliopsida; order Solanales; family Solanaceae; genus Datura; species Datura stramonium. Next base: position 245,546 of record JACEIK010000426.1, on the reverse strand, counting down.
GGTGAATGCTCACATCATCATACATAAAAAGAAAGTTGACTTTGAGGACAATATTTTATTTAGCCGCCTTAAAAGAGGTTCATGTCATCCAACTACTACACATATTTTATTAGTTGCTCCATTTTTGACCAGTCTGATTATGACCCTCAGTGAATTTCTAAGCATGACTATTTTACATGCCACGTGGCGTCCACCTCACCCAAATGTCAATCCACGTGGTATTTTAATAGCCATTAGAAATAGGGGTATTTCTTATTACTTTGCTAACGGCCGGGTAATCTTGTCAAAAGGTTAAATGCAAACAATATTTAAATATCTATTAGTTCAACGCATGGCTGTTGGTTTGTTCACCATTTCATACACTGTACTGCTCATTCTTTCATTATATGCCAATGTGTCCCAACAGTGTCATCACTAAGGAGTACTTATCCGCACCAACTTGAGATTGTATCTGGTCATATCACATGAATTTTTAAATCATCATGGTACAGGGATATTAATCGATCTACACGAAATGTAATAACTATGACTAACTCCTAAATAACCATACGAAAACATGAACTAGAATGAAATAAAAATGTCTTGAAATTTTCAAGAGAGCTCATTTAGCCAGCCATTGGTCAATTCCCGAATGTCTGAGCAGACGACATCTGTTAATGGTGAATAACTTTGTAAGTTGAGACTTTTATAGATTCAATAGCAGTACAGAAAGTTCTCTTAAGCTTCATAATTTTATCAAAATAGCAATGTGCCAGGAATTCAGCTAACATGTTCTCTTAAGCTTCATAATTTTCCAAACTGCTTCAGCTAATATGACCCCTTAATATCTGTAAATCAAAAACTGAAAAAAAAAATTAGTGCGCGGGAACCTCATTGGCAATGATACAGCTGAAACAACTTTTAATACCATTGCTAATAATTGATGTAACAGTAACATTTCTGTATTAGGTATTATCTAACATTGATTCAGTAATTTCGGTGAAGCTGAGAATTGAGATGTAACATTAACATTTCAGCTTACTGCCGTTGGTTCTCTATTTAAGGTTAATAAATGAAACAAACAACTTTGCTTTGCCAATTATATGCTAGAATCATTTATCTGTGCTCTGTCATAGCAGAGAACAGTTACCAGCAATGTCTGCTTCTTAGTTGGATTGGCAAAAAGACATAGCTCTTGTTCCAACTTAGATATTGGTAAAGCTGAAAGCATCATCTTCTTAGTTTATAGTACTTCCATTTCATGGCCAAGAGTGAATGATTGTTACACAAAAGTATTTAAGCTACACATAAGATGTCAAGGAAAAATAACTCTAGAAGCTAGTACATATATAAAGACACACATTTAACTTCAGTAGCAGTGGCTCAACAGGGTACATACCTGATAACCAAATCGAGCTGGCATTTGAGGGTCAAGATATGATTGTTCTACTACTGGATAAAGAGCTTGAAACCGGAATTTTGTATTTCTTCAACTTGCGTTTCCCGGATATCCTTGGCTGATTCAACAAGTGATTCTTTGCATGCCATCACCTTAATAGATTTTAGAGTCAGCATGTCTCTGCAAGCGAAGGGATCTCCTCAAGACGTCGCAATCTTCTTAACACCAAGTGCTCACAAGGCATGGAAAAAGCATCGAAACATTCCATTTCTAACATAGAAAGATCTTGCAGTTTCAAGAATTTGAGGTGAAGGAACTGCTCATAGGTCCACTTCCCATGACTTTAGAAGTAATGATAACTTGTAGCAGTTTGAGTACCACAAGTCTGGGGAGGGTTGCGACTTGATCAAGACTAGATACCCAACAATTGGATAGTGTTAATTTCTTGAGACTTGGTGGCAAGTTCAGGTCAGAGGCCCAGGACCACAAAGGACCCCCAGAAAACTTGAGCATTTCAAGCTTAGTAAGATTGTTAAATGCAGGAAACCGTTTTGAAACTTCACATCTCAGTTTTTGAAGATTTGATATCTTTCTGAAGATGTTTTCTGCATCCTCCACACGAGAAAACCATGCTGAGGAAAGAAGTTCTCCAAATCATACATTTTGAGTGACTCCCATGTAACTCTGAAACATGACCTATAGGAAGAATAACTTACGGTTGTATATGTGTAAATGGCGCAACTTGACCATCTTCCAAATTGTGTCTGGTAATGATACTCGTCCTCCAATTCCTTTAACTATCAAAGTTTCAAAGGTTCCAGCGATTTTCGAGAATGATAATGAAGAATCTTCAGCAATCCTAACAGCAACATATCTCAAGCAGGTTAACGCTTCTGGGAAAGAATCAATTACAGTGAATTCCAAATCTAACACCCTCAGAAACTTCAAGCTGTTAAAAGTGTATGATGCACGGCCTATTGAAGATAATGCAATTCGTCTACTCTTCATAAAGTGGAGAGACAGTACTTTGGACGTCAGACTCCATTCTGCAAGATTATCACCTTGAAAGTAAGAGCACAAGCGCAGTGGAGCGCCATGCTTCTGATTTGAGAGAGAAGGACCCATATCGTTGTCCCTGTTAATAGAGAAATTGCTATGATCAGAATAAGTTTTAAAGATATATTGATTTAACGAATAAAAGATTAGCTTAGCAATGCCCTTTAATGCATCGTAGAAAGTTCTCCACCTTGGCTTTCTTTCTACAAAATTCAAGCAACAAGTCATGAATGCGACATGCCTTAGTCTTACCATCAGAACTCTTCTTGGAGACCATCACGAGGTTTCTTCCAATAAGGTTCTTTAAGTAATTTCCGCTATATCTCCGGAAAGCTTCTCTTTATGAGGTTTTACCAAACCTTCCGCGGTCCACAACCATGTTAACTTTGAAACCTGTATCTCTTCATCCTCCAAAAATGCTCCAAAATACAAATAACGGGTTTCAAATCAAATGGTAATTCTTGGTAACTAAGATTTATTATATCCTCTGACTTAGCCTGAATATGTGGACCTAAATTTGTTGCAAATTGTTCCCAACAATGTTTCTCCTTCTCCATTGTTTTGAGAATACCTGCTACTAGGACAACTGAAAGGGGTAGTCCTCCACACTTTTGCTATCTTTTGCCGGCATCTTCTAAGATGAGGGGGCAACTGTTTTTATTGAACACCTTAGTCTTCAATAACATCCAACTTTCTTCTGGAGAAAACAATCGAAGATAATGAGGATCACTGACGAGTTTAGCATGGGAGGCAACATCACCAAGCCTGGTTGTCACGATAATTCTACTTCCATTTTTGGCATCACAGAAGCAAGGCTTTAGATCATCCCAGGCAATAGTTTCCCAGACATCATCAATGAGGATAAGTACCTCTTAACCAATAGAAGTCTGCGCAGCTTATCTGCTAATTCATTTTCTAGTAATTTATCACTTACAGTCGTATCCTTCTTAACATCGCGTAGAATGGATAGTAACAAGTCCTTGCGTGTATATGCTTGAGATACACAACACTCTGCTGGACATCAAAATGAGAGACAACATTTTGATCATGATATGATTTTGCTGGCCAGAGTTGTCTTACCTAATCCGGGCATGCCCACGATTGAGATAACATCCAAGCGTGACGATCCTCTGGTTAGCTTCCTCATTAACTTTTGACTACCTCATCAAAACCCACCATTTCTTTGCTCATGCTTGTAATCCTAGCAAATTGTGAAGTATGAGCACTGGCAACATCAGTGGTATTATGCAATACCAAGTCAGAGACTTTCTTTTCATGAATCTCCGCTACCTCCCTCATTAGTAGTGTAATCTCCTCTATGATGTCCGGTCCCGTGACAAGACACCACTCAGGGTATGTCTTTGCTTATACAAGAATCAATTATATGTTCCACCTCATATGCTTTAGAAATCACCTGCATTGCAAAAGATTTGAACCCATCATCCTGCTTCTGAAAGTGCTCCAGTTGCTGCTGAATTGTCTGAAGTTGGCTCTTTATAGAAGAAAGTGAGTGTGAATAGCGGCTTAGAAACTCCTTCAGGTGGTCTAAAATGATAGCAATAGATCCCAGTCCATCAATCTTAGGTAAATTTGAATGAAATGACTTCCGTGTGATGAGGTAGATCACTGCTTGTATACTCTTAATATTGTCAGAGAAATCAAGAACCGGCACTTGGTATAACTTCCCCACAGCCATGTCTTCATTTTCCCCCACGCTTTCATATAACAAGTAAAGTAGAAGCCCGATATCAACAATTGCGGTGTCGAAATCTTTAAGGAACTCTCTTGGTAGATTGATGAGATTGGCTCTCAAGAAGTTGAGCATTTCCTGAAGGATTGCGTTTGATCATGAAAGCAACTATCTCGTTGGGCTTACCAGTAATGATTGGCTCTTCCAAATGGTGTATGAGAGTCTCCACAAAGTCAGATTTATAATCAGCTTCGATATTCGGATGCCATCCTGATTTTGGAGCTTGCAGGACATCAATTAAGATCTTGCGGATACGTGGTTGAATGGGCTGAATCCTCATTTTATGGTCAGAAAATGAAGCATTCAACCAGGAAATCATTGCTGCATGACCAGCCACAACTAAAACATGAGTGAAGAGAGTATGTTGGCTTTGAGGATCCGTGCATCTGTCCGAAATAAAGCAGACAAAATTTCTCAATAACTTCAACTCCTCTTCCATTTGTTGCCCGCTGGAGAAAGGAACTAAAGGATACCAAGAATAAGGATTACAAATCTCTGGTAAATCACTGAGATTAGTACAACGTATCAATGATCTCTTTACAAATTCAGGAGAAGCAATGTTGTAGGAAAGTGGTAGTGATGCTTTGGGTTCGGGAAAGGAGTATTTAGCTCTGATTTCCAACTTAGCCTCCCAAATCTGTTCTTCCAAATTATAGAACACGGATACAACATCATCGGGTGAGATGATTCTTTCAAATTCAGCTGCAGCATAAGGAAAAAGAGCTTGGACTTTCTGTTTAACATCCCAGCATAGAGTTGTGAAGCTCTGCAAGCTGATAAACATATCTAGGAATTTAAGATTGACATAAAGGACATCAATTAGATTCTTTATATTCCTTCTCGACGTGCCTAAATCCCATTCATGGCTAAGCTTTTCCAAACGAGAAATGTCATAATATCTCCCTTTAGTAGACAAATACTCATATGAAGAAGACATCAGCTCTTTTTTACAAGTTTGAGAAATTGAATGAGGAGGAAATATAGCTCAAGTTTCAGGCTTCTTTCTATCTTTGGCTTCCTAAATGGTCGTGTTAGGGAATTAATAGTTCTTTGCGCATTGTACCAGCAAGTCAACTCATCACTAGTTCTTTCAACTTACATCGTTTGGTTCGCGGACTAAATTATCCGAAGATCAATTAATTTAGTCTTCAAAGGATAGCTGGTTGTTTAATTCAATGTACAATGTATAAAAACCTGTGAAACTGCTTTTAGCCAAGTTGTGATTCATTTCTAGTGTTCAATTCCTTTTTTCACACATGTAGAAATTTGGAAAGATTCAATATTTTTGCCAGTCCCAACAAGTCCTTTTGGATATATTTCCTGGTAGTATGAATATCAGAACTCTTTTGTTCACCAATCTCTTTTAACCATTAATGACACAATCTTAATCCATACAAGTAAAGGAAAACAATCCATAAATATTTTTCCCTATATCCATGTGAAATTCAAATTCATTTTATTTTCTGTATTTTTGTACTAGTATTTTTTTATTGTGAATCTCCCTCTATGCGTGTGAACACTGAAATACATTCACATCTTTGTCTCTTCTAACTACAGATCCGTACTTTGTGGATCCCAACACATATACATTAAAGAAAGTTGACTTTGAGGACAATGAAGAACACATGCATCATTTTTAATTTAGCCTTCTTAAAGAGGTTCATGTCATCTACTAACATTAAAGAGGTTCATGTCATCAACTTACATTAAAGAGGTTCCTTGTCATCTAACTACTACACATATTTTATTAGTTAACAAAATTTGAACAGTCTGATTGTGACCCTCAATGAATTTCTAAGCATGATTATTTCACATAGGATGTAACATCTCGTACCATCATGCTGAATTTGAAAGCATTCCATGTATACGAGAGTAAAATTGACCTAGAAAATTTGTGATACTTCTTAAGTGCTTGGAGGAGTTAATCACAAGTTATTAAGTGTTAAGGAATTTTGGATTTGATTAAAAATTTGAAAGGCCAGAGGTTTGAAAGTTTCATCTTGGATTGTGTAGATACAGCTGTTAAAGTTCTTACGGTAGTGCCATGAGTCGTGGATGGATATGGAATGGATGAGATACTTTCAGCAGTAAAAATCCATGCACGAATATATATGGAATGTATATGCCATATGTTGGTCGTATATGAAGGAAAAACATGTACGAAAAGAAATGTGAAGAGTATGTAAAAAAAGTTTATGGGTAAGAGATGACTTTAGTTGATCATATATCCCAATTTATGAAGTGTTTATTGGGTGTTCTACTCATCAAATTAAAGCACCATGAATCTAGTTTCAACGCACATCCAGCTTGTTCATCAATCACGAGCTATTTACAAAAAGTTATGGTACATTTTAAGAAAGAGTTGTCGGTGGTGCTCATCCGTAGGCTACTAGCAAGCTGGAGACTAGCCTCGAGAGCCCATTTGTGCACGGCTAGGAAGCAAGGTGTCACTTCCCAGGGCTTACACCTTTGGATGGGACACGATTCTTGGAAGTCACAAGTAACCCCAAGTCAACCCCCGTCTATCATACAACGGCATTACGGTAAACATATAAATATATACGGCGGAAATTTAAAGCAAATATATAACATTTATGTGAATGAAAGCTGGAACCATAATGTTTGTAAACATTTGAACAAAACTACATGCACGAAAAACCAAGTTTGCGTCTAAAAGCCACTACAGCGATAAGTTCTTTGGGATAAACCCCAACTAACTCCTAATCTAAATAGAAGAAAGCAAAAGCTGGGTAAAATAATCTTCGTCCTTGAAATAGCGACTCGCACTTAGACCGTGCAGAATGCCCCGAACGATCGGCTAGCGAGGCGAGGCCCGAGGTCTAATGTTGTATCATAAAATGATACAGCATAAAAATATGCATCGATACTTTGAATATATTGGTAAGTGAGAGGAAACCATACATAAGAAATAAAGGTGCGGGGCGAAAAGACATGCAATGACCAGCGGAGTGCGGGCGGAATAAGCGTAATAATTGAGATGGTCACAAAAAGACCACCTTCGATAGTGAGACATGCTCTAAATACGATATACTTAGCCCGGGCGATTAATACGAGCGAAATGGCGATTAGTGGGAGAGTCTATAGCAGACGTATAACCACGTGAGCTAGACATGAGTCGATGTATACACCCGTCAATAGGACCCCGATATGCCTTGCCGGGGAGTATAGAGCGTAGGCCCCGGATGACCCGCAGAGTGCAGGGCCATGAGGCTGATAAAATTATAACTCTGACGGCAACGTGGTTTTGGAAACAGGTGTGCTAGAACCACACGATCCGCTCGGTGCTAAGTCCTACTCCCCTTTGGATAGTCTAGACTAAATACTAAAAGGCGATGGCTTGGGCGAGGCTAAGACTGAAATCCGGGATTACCTATCGGAAGCACCACTGAGAGTTTTATCGAGATAGAGTTCTAAAATTGGATTCTAAGACTAGTCAAGGCTGCTTATCTAAGAAGCATTGTAACCGTTTAAAGAACAAGGCATAATCTAAAGGGCATTTGGGGTTCTAAAGTACGTCAGTTTGTTTATCTAAAAAAATCATTATGGCCGCCTAGTGGTCCACTAAAACTAAGTTCTCGATCGATTCGATGGCTGGGAGGTACTGCGGCACCTCGAAATTCGTAGTCAAGCGTGGCGGCATTTCTTGCCCGACCTTCAGTATTCTAACATTTTTATTGAAACTAGGCTAACATGCATCGGCGAGAATTCGGCATATACAAATAATATGGCAAATCTGAAACAATAGAATCGGGGAAAATTTCAAGGTTAATCAGGAAAATTTCAAGGTTTAATCACTATAGCAAGATTCTAGTCTTTTCTACTCTCAAGGACTAGGGCTAAATTTACTGTACAGGGATAAGCATCAATACTGTCACAAACTGATGGAAAATATCTATAATTATTATAAAATAATATTCCACATGAATTAAACAAAGCATGACTGAGAATTTCTTAACATTCAATAATTGCGGGGCTAGAACTGATAAAGAAAATAGAGAGAATTTTGGGGACATAAGGAAAGAACTATTCCCTTGTTGAATTTCCACATACCTAGTGAAGAAGCCCGAAGAATTTCCTTGAGAAACCGAGGAGAAATGGACTGCCCTAGTTCTTGCTCTAAAATGCTCCGAGAGGAATTCTACGTTGTTTTCTGAAAGTCTGAATGGGGAAAATGAGGAAAGAAACCGCTTAACCCCTCTAATAGTCTGAAAATATGCTTAAAACGATGCAGGTTAGAGTCTAGGAGGTTAGAAAATTACTGAAAAACCCTTGAAAACTCACAAGAAAAAACTGATCGACAGTCCCCACAGGGGACCTAACGGGTTGTGGCCAGTGACCACGACTCGTGGTCCCAGTCGTCAACTGCATTGCCTAATTTCTCTCTGCGGGTCACCACGAGGGACCCAATGGGTCGTGGTTGATGACCACGACTCGTGGTCACCTCTCGTGGTCTCCACTGTCCAAAATCTCCTAGAGTCCCACGGGCAACACCACGACTCATGGTGTCCCAAACGAGTCATGGTGAGGACCCATTGGGTTGGGTACACTGCCTGACTTTTCTAACTTTCAATCCATCACTAACCATGGATCACCCCACGACTCGTGGTGTTGACCACAACTCGTGGTCAAACCTGTTGTCACCCATTTTCCAAATTTTCTGTCAAGTTCCAAGTCCTCACCACGAGTCACTTAATGACTCGTGGTCAACCCCTACGGGTCACAAAACGACTCATTCTGTGACCTGGTGCAGATTTTTCATTTTTCTCTGTTTTAAGTCCCGGGTCTAGTCTTTGAATTTCTGGGGCATTACACAAAGTGACGCCAAAAGCTTGTGGAGCGTGAGTGTTGACACCTTCCATAATTAATTGTTTGTTGAGTTCGAGCTGTTGCTACTACTTGCTTGGTTTAACTGTTAATAGAGAAAGTGTAGGACATAGGGGATGTTTCCTACGGACATTGCGGGACAAGGAACAAACGTCATATGATGTTTCTCGTCTTCGCTCACCCCTTTCATCTTAAGAGATATTATTGTCTTAGTTTTGGAAACTTATTGTGTTAAATTATATCAAGATCATTTTACTAAGCTATTTCGAAATACTTGAAGCATTATCCTCTTATGTTAATTCGTGAATTTTAATTTGTCAAGGTTACTGAATGTCTGCCCTTCATGTTAGAATATTTTTTTTTTATTTATTTGAAACAATCTGTTTTCTCGCTTAGCTTCCAAATAGGTCCATGTCAATGTTGGTATTCTTGTTCTTCTTTAATGTACGGATATTCACTAATTGCTAATGATATACTCCGATGCATAAACTTCTCGCCGATCCATATCCTTGACTGAAGTTACGTATAATTTTCGACTAATGCTTGTATCAAAGATGTGTTATTCTGCCTGAGGACATTGTGCCGATGTAGTTCAGTCTCTTATTGCTTTTAAGATTCATAACCATTTAAAGACGACTAGTTTCTATTGAATATTAGGATACAATACTGACATGTTTTCCCTCTGTTAAAAATTTGGAATTTAGTTTCTTTTGAGGTAATTTAAAATAATATGAGACGAATCACTTATTTTGGTGTAAAACTTTCTAAGTCTTGTTAAAATTCCACTTCATCGTTTGCTAGTTTTCATGTTTGGTTAAGAGTCGATTCTTCTCCAATCCACTTCTTCTTCTTCTTCTTCTTTTTTTGGCATTAATACAATATAAGATGTTACTTGAAATTTGAGTACATTCAATTGTTTAACTTTATATGTAATTCTTTTAGCTGGTAAAAGCTGAGCATCTTTATGTGTTTTGTTAGCATGATATGGATAAGTGCTAGTTCTTATCCATATCAATTATTTCTTAAAGATGATTTCTTACATGTATACATATATATATCTATTTTTTGTGTGTAGCCTTGAATGGTTATTTCTCTTTATTTTACTTTGGAATCATTTGGTACCATTAAGTAGAAAGATTATTTGATAGCATTGAAAATTTTATTTATGATATTTGTGTCTTCTTGCTCATTGAAATACTTGCATATAAGATTAGCAACTCGCAGTTCCAGATTCTGGCTAAGAAGCCAAGATCATCTCGCTACAGACGAACAAAGAACAATCGATCCAAGATTAGCAACTCGCAGTTCCAGATTCTGGCTAAGAAGCCAAGATCATCTCGCTACAGACGAACAAAGAACAATCGATCCAAGATTAGCAACTCGCAGTTCCAGATTCTGGCTAAGAAGCCAAGATCATCTCGCTACAGACGAACAAAGAACAATCGATCCAAGATTAGCAACTCGCAGTTCCAGATTCTGGCTAAGAAGCCAAGATCATTTTATTTTTTTGGTCGTTCTTTTGGACATTACATTTATTCTCCTGCGGTTATGTGATACTAACACTTTGGATTTTTTTTTTTTATGCTAGATGAATCTCCAGTGGACAATTTTTTTTAAGTCGTTGAATTAAAGTTACTTCCAAATTAATGGCTAAACATCTGCCTATTTTTTTCCCTTTGGATTCAGTTATGCAACCTTTGAATTTGCCAACTTTTGTTTAAAAGATAAAGTCATGTGACATTTTCTGAGACATATTTAAGGAGCCAATCCATTTCCAATTAGTCAAGATTATGAATTAATTCATCATTGAATTAACAAATAATTAAATGTGCGGATATCTTATTTGCAAAAGGTCTGTTTTCAAAGAAATAAGTTACACTCTTTTAGCCACAAAATGTTTTAAATTCGTCGGTCAACCGTATTTGCGGATTTCTCGAGGTGCCTGACACCTTTCTCGAGAGATAACCAGAATCCTTATCCAAACTCTAGATTATTTATTTTTAATAAAAGATTTTCTTAAACTTTTTTTTAAATCGGTTTCCTAATTTTCCTAAAATTAGGTGGCGACTCTGTCTTCTTTCGCAAAAGAGACGAAGTTATGAAACATTTTCGAATGCGAGTTCGAGAACGGGTCGTAACAATGAGCATATGCATGCATAGGCAAGGCAATGCATGTTGTTGGGCACACAAAGCGTTCTCCATGGCATGCGAGCCCTGAAGCCTTTTTAAGTGTGTTTTCTGAAAATTTTCACCCATTCTCTAACTTTTCGAACTCTAGCTTGAATATTCTCTCTTCTCCACTTCATCCCACACCATGGTAAGTCCCTCCGATGTTATTCTAAGTGTTTTTAAGTATTTCTAACATCCGAATGGATTCTTAATGAAATTCTATACTATAATCTAGGGGTTTTTAAGAAAACCCATATCAAGATTTCAAGAACGGTTTTTTGGTGTTCTTTCCCAAAGTTTGAATTTTTCCTTGGATATTTTGGAGCGGTTAAGATATGCAAGGTTATTTCTACGTGTGGGAATATTATTGTTCCTCCCTACGCTATGTTATTCATGTCTATGAGCTTTTTCTACATATATGAATAAGAGTTATGATGAAAATTTTATTCCTTGATCTTGTTAAATTTTAAGAAATTCAAGACTTTTCTATGATATTACTCATACTCTATAGTATCCTTTTTCCATGAATCATACGATATTCTAAAACGAAATAACCAAAGCATGAAAGATATGATTTTTCCTTGAAATCAAAGTTTGATGATTCTTCTTGAGGATTTTCTCATGAATATCTTGAATCTTTATAAATTCCTATGAATTTCCATCATGTCTCATTTGGTGGATATTTCATGTTCATTCATGAAAATTTGAATTAAATTACAATTTTACCCTTTTTGTCAAAATTACGAAAATTATGCTCTATAATCATTCTTGATTACTCCATGAGTTCCTACATATGTTT